>QZWT01000012.1:0-79476 GCA_004114315.1 Cochlonema odontosperma | reverse complement strand
AACAGCACAGCTAGAAGCGCGGTTAATGAATCGTCACGAAATAGCAGATCCATCAGTCACATGACTGTCATCACGTGATATAAAGGGTGTGTATTTAACAAAACTGTTGCCATTTTAACATTGCAGGGCAATGTTCCATTTAACCGCTTCTACCGTGCCGCCTGCACCCACATAGCCGGTGCCTTCCGACGCCAATTCGATCACATCTTTGGGCGAACACTTCTTGCTGCACACCATGCATTGCTTGGAGGGCAGTGCAAATGTTTGAGTACAATGGTCACACACCACATGGCCACATTGTTTCAGTACTGTGTGCGAGAGGGGGGAGGGTGAGCAACAGAAGGAGAGGGGAACGACTGACGGCTGAGTTTCATGCCATTGCGCAGGGCTTTGCGACACGATGGACATATTTTGGCACAGGTCAGCTCGACGGATGGTCGATGGGCGTCTTCGTCGTTGCCGTTGTCGTTGTCGTTGTCGTCGTCGTTGTCGGAGCCTTTGCTGTTCCTGCTGGTGTTTCTTGTGTTTGGATGTGCGGATGTGCTCGAGGCATCGAACGTGAAGACCACAGGAACGAGTTTTCTTATGCTAGGAAAGGGGTGTCAGCACATCCACACCGCATGGTGTAACCTGATGGGATGGGGCTTGGATGTAGCCATGCACAAGGGAAGTGTGGATCGCGACTCTATTGCCTCTTTCACCTTTCCAGGCTGTTCCCGCAGTACAGCAGGGTTCTCTCCTGGCTACAGGGAAGCGGCGATGAGTGGTGTGTATGCGTGTATGCGTGTATGTGTGTGTGTATGCGTACCACCCAGAAGCTGGGCAATGCGGGTTGCGCCTTTGATGCTTCCTCGTTCCTGACCAGCTGGCTGAGCCGCTCCTTTTCCTCTTTCCGCTTGTCCTCCACAATCTGGCCATACACAAAAACGCATTTGGGGTCGTTGTGTGGTGGGCTGGTGGTGGAGGTGGTGGAAGGAGCGGTGTCGTTGCGGGCAGCAGAAGTGCTGGTGTCGCCTCTTCTGGCTGTGATGGTGGATTGCGAACGCTCAAACTCACGCAGATATCTTTCTTGCAGCTCAACCTCTTTGAGCTGCGCCTGCTGCAGCTGCTGAGAAGTGTGCGTGCGTAGATCCGCCTCACGAGCAGCAATCGCCTTCTTCTGCGCCAACAGGTGCTCGTAGGCACACTGCTTGCAAGCAAGATGGCCCTCTCTGCTGCACGACCACAACGTGAGCAGCGACGACGACGACGACGGCGACGACGAAGGAAGGCGCACCAGGACAACGGTTCACGCACTGTTTGCAGGCACAGGTAGCAGGCGTCGAAGCAGCGCAGGGAGTCGCGGCCCATGCGTTGCTGAGGCGCGTGAGTATGTGGACGGGCGTAGAAGCGCTTACACGCTGCGTGCCATATTTCGTTTTCTGCCGTTCGGCATAGGTGAATACGCTGGAGGCGGTGTTGTTTTTTGAGTGGCGGGTCATGTGCGGGAAGTGTCAGCGTGGCCACGTCGCGCTGACACTTCCAACGAACGCACGCAGAGGGGCTTCTTGACACGCACACGCACACGGGGAAGTGCATGATGGCGAGGAAATCCACATGCAGAGTATGAACTGGGGTAGTAGTGAAGGAGGAGGAGGTAGTGGTAGTGGTTGTGGCTATGCTCTGTTCATGATACATCCACTACTTCCACCTCCACCTCCACCTTTAACACCTCCACCTTCACCAACTGCAATAACACTTTCCGTCTACCCACACAGCGTCCTTTCTGTCTGTTCACACCGTGGCCAGTGCGCGTGTCGTGTCCTGCGAAACTCGTGCGCGCCTCTCCGCCTCGCTCACACAAACAATGCCGCACTCGCGTGTGCTGGCCCATTCCCTGCTTGTGCTTGGGCTGCTCGCCCACTCGCTGCATGCTTCCGTCGTGGCGATCGATTACGGATGTGACAACTACAAAGTGGTGCTTTGCAAAACAAACCGACCCATCGACATCCTGCCCAACGACTATGGCCACCGCAACACTCCCTCTTGGATCACCCTCGTTGCCGAGCACCGCTACTTTGGTCTGGAGGCTTTCCAAAAGGTGTGCTGTCGTATTGGCTCTCTTCCCCTCTCCCACTCACACAGACAGTCGCACAGCCACATCACCCAAGCATACAGCCACCTGAAGCCACTGCTGGGTCGAAGCGCACACCATCCCGATGCACAGCATTTCCAAACGTCATACGCTAACACACTGATCCCCGACAATGAGCGTCAAAGTGCTTTGTTTGTGCACCCACACGAAGAAGGCATCAATTATGCTGTCGAAGAACTGGTGGCTATGCAACTGGCGGAAGCACGCCGTATTGCCGAAACCGCCGCGAACGAGAAGATAACAGACGCTGTCATCACTGTTCCCACCTACTGGCAGCAATGGCAACGTCGCGCCATGCTTGAAGCCGCGGAACTTGCTGGTCTCAAGGTCATGGCCCTCATCAACGATGCCACCGCGGCTGCCCTGAATTTCGCTCTACCACGCAACTTCGCTGACGGTGAATACCACTTGATCGTCGACACCGGCGCCACGGCCACCCAGGCCACCCTTGCCTACTTCACCACCGTCCTCGGTCCCGATGTCAATGGCGAGCTGAAAAATAACACCAGTGCTAAAATCATCGCCACACGATGGGATCCGTCGCTTGGCACTGCCCTCCTAGACGAGCGTGTGCAGCACAAGCTACACTCTGTGTTCCAATCCACTTTTGCTGCCGACACAAAAATGGATCTCGCCAAGAACACCACTGCTGTCGCTCGATTGGCATTTCTCGCGGTCAAGGCAAAGATCGCGCTATCCGACGAGCAGCACGTCGAGTTGTCGGTCGGTTCTTCCCCCAGCATCCTCTACGCCCTTCCTCACACACGTCCAGCTGGACAACCTGCACGAAGAGAAAAGCCTAAACTACACTCTCACGCGTAAGGAGTTCGACCACATCAACCACGACTGGAGCACGCGGCTGATCACCGTGGTTGAAAATGCATTGAAGGACGCCAACATCGACAAGGTACACCCATCATGCACAGGAAAGCAGGGTTGCTCACGCGTCAAAGACGGAAATGGCCTCCTTCGTGTTGATTGGTGGTGGTGGAAATCTAAGTGTGGTGCGCAACACCCTGGCTGCTCATCTCGGTGCTCGCAAGATGGAGACCAACATCAACATGAGCGAGACAGTTGCTTACGGTATGCCGTGCCGTACTGCCGCAGACACAGTGCTGATGCCGCAGGTGCTGCCCTTAGAGCTGCCTTGTTGAGCAAGCGGTTCAAGGCAGAGCCGATCAAGTACACCGAAACAGCCACACTTGGGCTCGAAATCAGCTACCCCCCTGAACCGTCGGCAACCAATGGTACCCGCTGCAGAGAAGCACGTGCAACCCCTGACCCTGGTAGCCAAAGACAAGATGCTGCGTGTCCAGCTGTATCCTCGTGGCGGCAGTATTGCAACACGAAAACTAGTGTCGTTCAATCGGCAAACGGACTTCACCTTCACCGTCTCCTACGTTCTTCCACCAGACGAGTCTCCGTGAGTGCTTACGTGTGTCCTTCTCTCATTTGTGTCAGAGACCATTTTGGCGCTCTGCGTCTTGCCGATGTGAGTGTGAGCAAGGTCACCAAGTCCCTTGAGAGCTACGATCGCGACGCATTCACGCTGGACAAAGCGAGAGTGAAGCTGTCGATGGAGCTGGACATCAACGGCATGTTTCGCGTTCTGGAGGCAGCCCTGCATCTGCAAGGGCACGCCACCGACACGGTTGGTCCTGTGCATCCGTTTCGCAGCTGACCTGAAAAGGGCGAGGCCAAAGAAATGTCGCTTCCGCTCAGCTTCAAGATGGCCGAGCAAGGCATTCCCGAAAACACCAGGGAGGCCAAGAAGGAGATGAAAGCACGGTACAGTCGGTGCGGTATCCACGTCTTACAATAGGCTGGAGGTCATGGATCGCGCGGAAAGGAAGCGTCGCGAACGCATGCAAAAGAAGGCAATGCTCCAGCACAAGATCAAGAAGGTCGCCGAAAAGTTCACAGACGACGAGTACATCGATTGCGCTGAGGAAAAGGAGCTGGAACGCTTGCGCACAGCCTATGACGAAATCTCCGCATGGATTGGCACGCCTGTTGGCAATGAGGCCACCCTGGAAGAGTACAACGCGCGTGTTGAGTATTTTGAGCGCTTGAGCGAGCCTATGGACAGTCGGCTGGAGAATAAGCGTGGACTGGAAGCGTCCGTGGAGCGTTGCCATGGATTCTTCAAGCAGGCGGATAGCTTCTTAGACACCTACGAAGCCCAGACGGAAGAGGAGCGAAAAATCGAACCGGCAAAGGTGGAAGCGTTCCGGGATCAGTATCAAGGCCTGCGTGCTTGGTTCGATCCGGCGGAGATACGGCAGCGTACGGTGCGGTGCAAGGACACACCGGTGCTGTCGGTGGAAGTGCTGGCGCAGAAATGCATTGAGATTAGCATGCAGCTTATGACGCTGGAAATGCCGATGGCTGATTTTGGAGGCACTTTTGAGACAACGCAGTCGAAGGAGGAGCCTAAAGACGAAGTGCGCTATAAGATTGGCGATCAAGAGTTCCTGACTGAGGTGGAAGGAGTGCCGTTGAAGCCAGTGGTGAATCCCCACGAGGAGTTGTAGCCATGGCAAGCCCGTATATAAACACTGTGCCTTTCAACATGGGTACTCAGCAATGGTTTTGAGGGAGGAGAGAGTGTGGTGCTGGCCACAACTATGATGCTGATGCTGATGCTGATGCTGTTGCTGTTGCTGTTGCTACTACGCATGTGGCAGCAGAAGATGATAGAAAGTGCAAGGAAGAAGCATGTGCGCTATCAGGGGAGTTTATTCGAAGACCACATGCATATCAAAAGCAGTGCATTACATGTCATCTGCACTGTCGCCACACCAATAGCACCTGCTGCCTATAAGGCTACATATATAAGTGCAACACAAAAGCAAGGAAAAGCGATTCCAGTAGGCGATCATGGACCACAGCCTCAGTCCACGCCTTTGTGATCTTCAGCTGGCCAGATTCGCGCCAGCTGAAGGTTCTGAAAGATCTGGTGGCCAGCAGCACTTTGTCTCCGTCATTCTCCGCACGGTACAGGCCAATGACATGGTCACCAAGCACTGGCTCTCGATACCAGTGATATGTTATCCCCATCCATTCGAACGACAGCTTGAATTGAAGGTACGAGCTGTTGGACACCTTGACCTTGTCACCGTTAGAGCTGACGACAGAGGACAGCCCCTTCGTTGCGTCGCCTTCTATGTTCCACAACAGCTGCCCGTTGGTGTCCGTTAAAGTGTAGCGCAAAAAAGCTATGTTTGAACAGGTGAGCGTGTACAAGGCCACGTCGGAGTTCTGAGGACGCAGTTCATCGATAGAGTGTCCAACCATTTTTGCGCGGTACATGCGATAGGAAGTGTCTGGCTGAAGCAGGCCTCCAGTGGATTGCAGGCTGGGGATGGAAGGGAAGGCATGCGCGTCGTCGCCGTCAACGGGTAACGTGTATGCTGCCGTGGAAGCAGCGACGATAGCAACCACAAAGACCAAAAGCGTAGAAAGACGCATGAAAAGCCGTAAACAGACGCGGTTAGAGAGGCAAAGAAGGAACGGAGGAAGGAAGGAAGGAGGAAAGAACGGAGGAAGGCCACGTGGGAGAACAGTGAGCAAGGAAATGAACAACAAAAGCGCAGCGGCGATGTCTTGCTTCGATTGCCCGCTTGCCTGTCTCTGCTGGTGCTGCCATGTGCGCGTACTTGCGTTGCTTTGGAGTGGCCGTTGCCGTTCTGCTTATCCCTGCGCTCGCCCTTGCTTCCTCTCCTTCCTCTGCCGAGGCCGCTTGCAATGGTTACGTGGCGCTGTGCGACCGTGGCTTCCATCAGGTGACATATCCTACCACGCACAACTCGTTTGCCGTTGGAAGAAACCCTGCTTCGTCGCAAAGCAACTCGGTGCTAATCCAGCTTGCCGATGGTGTCCGTGCGCTGATGCTAGACGCGCATATGCTTGATACATCTCGTCCAGACGCACCCATCCAGCTGTGCCACACAAGTTGTGCGCTGCTGAACGCCGGCACGCTCGTCGACCTGCTCCGCCAGATCAACGAGTGGCTCGTGGCACATCCGCGTGAGGTGCTTACCATATTCATCGAGAACTTCAGTGCCTTCCCTGCCACCGCCTTTGTGCAGCCGTTTACCGAAAGCGGGCTATTACCACGCCTGTACCACAAAGCGCCAGAAGACGCATGGCCCACGCTACGGCGAATGATCGACACGGATCGGCGTGTTGTCGTCTTTACGGACTACAACGATAGCGCCGCGGTACCCTGGTGCGTGCGCTGTCGTGTATACGCCTATCGCTGATGGCTCACTCGCATGCGCGTGCAGGTTGATGCGTGAGTACAGCTACGTCTGGGAGACACCGTTTGAGATCCCGTACGGTGGACCCTACGTCTGCACGGTGGATCGACCGGTGGAGGGCCCGCCCAGCAATCTGCCGATGTATGTGATGAACCATTTTGTGTATACTGCGTTTTCGGTGGGCGGCTCTGCCATTCCGGTTCCCAATCCGCTGGTGGCTGGCGATGTCAATGGTGAGCCACTTCGCTTTCACGTGCAGCAGTGTCTGCAGGCACATGCTGGCGCACGGCCCAACTATCTAGCCGTGGACTTCTACAACAAGGGCGATCTGCTCAGCGTGGCCGCATCCCTGAACAACGTCACCTACACCGACCATCCCACCATGGCTAGTACTACCACTGCGACACGCATATCCACTTCATGGTCATTTGTGTGCACTGCAGCAGTAGCAGTAGCAGCCTTGCTCATGATACTGCCGGGTAGTTAGTTGTTGTCTTATATATCATAGAATACAGAGTTATACGGGGAGACCCTCATTTGCATTACACCCTCCGCTCTTCTGCCATCGTTGCAAGCACACCACTGAGCGAGCAAACGAGTGCTGTTGAAACATCTTCGCCTTCTGGCGTTTCCCCTCTTCGCTCTCTGCCTCGTTCCAAGTGCCGTGCGGAAACAGACTGCAGCGTGCTCACACACAGACACACGGGCTAGCAGTCGGATGTAACATCTTTTATTGTGTGTTCCCTATATCAGCAGCAGCTCGTCACGCACAGCACGTCCCAGCCAGCCCTCTTTGGCCTGGATTGCCGCCAAGAGCGTGCGTGCATTCATTAAAAGGTAGATTTTGTCTTTCCCCACCATCTTCAGAAGTCCGCCTGAATCCACAAGTGCACGCAGCAAGTCGGTGGTCTCTGCTGACGAGAGCTCGCTCGCCTTTGCGACTTGGCACAGTTTGGTGTAGGCGTCTTTGACGCGATTCACCGTCAGCGACTTGGCCTTCGTCAGCTTCAATCGGAGTGCCAGCAAACAGGTGGACGCAAGCAGCAGTTGCTGTTGATGAGTGAGTGCGCTCACACGTTGTACCAGCGGCGAAGCACACCAGGATGCATCCTGGGCTTTAGTGGCGCGCAGCACATGCTGAACAGTAACACGCGCCAACGTATACGGCGTCGACTCCAGCTCGCTCACTTCAATAGCACGACGGCACAGATCCATTGCGCGCCGCACATCGCCAGTCTGAGAAGACGATTTGCGAGCCACCAGTTCGATCGCCTCGTTGCTGACTAGCGGTTCGGTGTCGAGCTCAAACACGTTGTGGAAACGTTTTGCCAGCTTCTTCAGGCGGTTGTTGAGAATACCAGCCAGATCGTCCGCTGTGTATGGCTGGAAATGAATGAGCTTAGGCTCGCCTACAGACAGCAGTCAGTCTCGTCACTGCACCACAATGCGGTAATACAATTGAGCTCTTGCAGATGTGGCAGAAACCGCTCGGTGAGGTCCAACGCGTTGGCGATACCGACCAACAGCAAATTGGCCCCGGGAAGACCAGTCCACTGAAACAGCGTGGTCAGCACCGTTTTGCCATCTATGCCACGGCCCAGCAGATGATCCATCTCATCCAGTATCAACAGGCTGTCAGCGGTGTGAGACGGGAAATGGATACAACAAACAAGCAGGCGGCTTTTGCATACTTCATAGAGCGCAGACCAGGCTTCGTCAGTTCAACTTTCAGCTGCTGCGCTATGTCCTCGTCAGGCCGCGGCGAGCCGAGATGCTCAAACACTTCCGAGAACAATTGAGACGGCTCGCGCACACGCATGCAATTTACTGTGATTACGCGTATGCCTTGATAGCCAGCAAACGTGTCTCCAAGCTCGGTGACAAGCGCAGTTTTGCCAGTACCAGGTGCGCCAGACACATAGGCGGCACCGGGACAGCGAGACGCCAAATGAACCCGCATGAACTGATGAAGCTGAGCACGCTCTGACTCACGACCACTCATGCGCAGCGTGGAGGAGGGACGCAGCAGGGTGCGTGCCAAGCGGTAGACATCACCTGCATTGGTCTCACAAGCACTTTCTGCTATCTTCTTCATGAACGAGCCTGTTTCGTTTTCGTCGTTATTCTCGCGATTGTGGCTGCGGCTGCGGCTGCGGCTGCGGTTGTCGTTATTAGTACACGAGGCGTTATCGTCGTCGTCGTCGTCATCTACAGACACGTTGTCGCGCGTCGATACAAGGCACAGGAAATGGTTGCCATACCAAGGAAGATCAAACGCCTGCGCGATGGCGTTTTTCTTGGGGTTAACACACCCAGCACCGATCGTGGTGTTCTCGGTGTGTTCTCGCCATCGCAGCGTGCCGGGCGAGGCGTGCGCGGCGTACGCGGCGTGCTCGGCAGCCATACGTGCAAGATTTTGCGGGGTGACGACGGAATGTCAACACACTCGAAGGGCTGCAGCATGGCGGGGAGCGCGGCGGTTTGACAAGCGTGAAAGCGGACAGGAAAGCGGCGAGAACAGGGTGCGACGCTGAACGCGCCTTCTCCGCGTAGTGGCAACAGATGCAAAGCATGTTTTGGCCGTGCCTGCTACTTGGCTCGTGCGTCATCAAGTTGCTGTTGCTGCCGACGTAGTAAGCGAGGCGTTGTGTGGCGCAACGTCGACGCTGCCTTCACCAGCCATTCCACCGATTTTGAGGTGCATCGCAACTGGCTGGCCATTACACACTCGCTGCCACTTCGGCAGTGGTACACGGAAGACACTTCGCAATGGACGCTGGACTATCCACCGCTGTTTGCGTGGTTCGAGTGGCTGTTGTCGTGGATAGTGGTGGTGGCGATGGAGCCGAAAATGCTGCAGGTTTCTCGCTTGAACTACACCGGCAGGAACACTGTTGCAATACATCGAGCCACCGTCATTCTAGCGGATTCCGTGCTGCTTTACGCCGTATTTCGGTACGCGCACGGCATGCGGCGTGTCGAGCTGACGCGCAGGTATGTATCCACCACAGCCTCCTCTAGCCGAAGCATGACCACCGCTGCCGCTGTGGTGCTTCACGCTGGACTACTGATTGTGGATCACATCCACTTTCAGTATAATGGTTTTCTGCTTGGCATTCTAATCATGTCGCTGTATTACATGACACATGTAGGCTCTGTGTTGCAGCCTGGGAAGCTAACGCTTCCAGAATCGCTATTACATGAGTGCCATGCTGTTCACACTACTGCTGAACTTCAAGCATCTGTTCCTCTACATCGCACCTGCCTACTTTGTCTATCTGCTGCGCGTCCAGGTACTGTCGGGGAGTGTGAATGCACGCACGGCAGCCACGTCGCTTGTCCGACTCGGTAGCATTGTCCTGGGCATCACCTTGCTCTCCTTCGCTCCTTGGGTCTACCACAAGCAGCTGCCGCAGGTGTTTGCACGATTGTTCCCATTTGGTCGGGGACTAGTCCATGCCTATTGGGCTCCAAACTTCTGGGGTCTTTACGCTGTTCTTAACCGACTGCTGGGAGCATGCAGCTGCCGGCTGGGTGGCTTGATTGCATCTGGTGAAGCAGCTCTCACGATTCTTCCTGACGGGACAACCTTATTCTCGATGCTCCCGACAATCACACCTGTGCTCACGTTTATTGCCACCTTGTTGGCGCAGCTGGTTGGTTTGTCTGCGATGGTCGCGACTCACACATCCAGCCCGCTCTCCTGATGCTCTGGAAAACGCCTACATCTCGTGCTTTTCTTCACTGCGTTGTACTGTGCGCCTATGCTAGCTTCCTGTTTGGCTGGCATGTTCACGAAAAAGCCATTCTTTTGGTGATTGTTCCTATGAGGTAAAGCGAGCCTGCTACTGTTCCAGCATTTCTCACACAAAGCACGGCGCTTCGACAGTCTGATTGCGACAGACAGCACAGCTGTGTTTCGTAGTTATGCATTGGCCTCTATTGCCGGTATCTACGGACTATTTCCCTTGCTGTTTGAAACACGCGGTTGTTTTCCACACGTTCTATGTCCGCACTGCTAACAGATGTAGAATTGTTGCTTCGCAATTGCATTCTGCTGCTATGGGCATTGCTGGTGCTTCCAGCACTTGGTCGCCACGTATCACTGCCTATTGAGACAGGCACAGGGATAGAGACGGATACAGGTCCAGGTCTGGGAGCGAGGCAAAAGCGCTTTACCTTTACTCTCCTTGAGAAAACGTATTATGCTGGGTTTCTGGTGCTAGAATGTTGTAACAGCATCTTCCTCCCGCACCTTTTTCCACGCCTAGAAGCCCTGCCGCTGATGTTGACCACCACCTACTGTGGTATTGGAATTGTATGGTCGTGGCTCTGGATGTACCATGCGTTCGCCACCACCACCACCATTTCTGCAAGCGTAGACGACAAAAAAGAGGTGTAATAAAAGCTTATCAGCCGTATTATTCAACGCAATTTCAGGAGGACTGAGCCTTGACATAGCGTTCTGCGACGTTGCGCCAGTTCACCACCTTCCAAATCTGTTTCAGGTAGTCTGGACGTGCATTTTTGTAGTCCAGGTAGTAGGCGTGCTCCCACACGTCTATGCCCAGCAACGGGATCAATCCGGTGGTTGCTTTTCAAGAGTCAGTGAGGTGTGTGTTACGATGTTGCCTACGCTGCAGCGGATCCTGGTTGCTAGTGGTCGTGATTTGCAACCGTTTCGTTGCTGGATGGTAGCCCTGTGGTCAAGGAATAAGCAAGCAGACGGAAACCCCCGCAGCAAACACGCGCTGCGTACCAGCCATCCCCAGCCAGATCCTTGCACGGCTGCGGTCACCCCGTTGAACTTATCCATGAACGCCTCCAGGTTGCCGAAGTCCTTTTCCAAAGCATGTAGCAAAGCACCTGCGTCTGTTCAGAACAAGCACGCGGTCAAAGTCGACTACCTTTTGGCGGTTCACCACCACCTTCTTTCGTGGGCGCCAGGTTCGTCCAGAAGATCGAGTGATTCAGGTGGCCACCACCGTTGAACTTAAGATTCGCTTGCAGGTTGATCATGTCGCACACGTTTCCCTCCTTCGTTGCATTGAACATCTTCTCTTCGACCACGTTCAGATTGTTCACGTAGGTTTGGTGGTGCTTCGTGTGGTGCAACGTCATGATGTCTGATGAGATGACTGGTTCCAGTGCCTAGACACCTTAGTTCCAACGCGCCTTAAACCGCTTGCATACATTGTAGTCGTACGGAAGATCGGGAAGCGAATGCTTGAAGCGAGCCAGCTGCTGCAATGGCTTGTGGCAGGCGGCGGAACGTAGCAACACAAACATGCTGCGACAAGTGAGAAGACTACGCCGCGGCTCAAGACAGGACGTTTGGTAGCCGTTGTTGTTGTTGTCGTTGGAAGACAAACACTTTCCTCGCCATCTTCCTCGCCGTCTTCCACTTCTCCATTCAATCGCACATCGACTGCTTCGGCGAAGTGTGCAGGCTTGGCTATCTGTGCTACATTGCCGAGCAAGCGAGCCGCCTTCGTTTCGTTTGTATTTATCGCCTGCCTTTCCGTGGCAACATGTCTGAGTTCCAGAAACAGCATGTCTTCGGCTCCGTCTTCGAGGTCACCAAACGGTAACACCTTCCTGCTCCCTTCGCCAGCTTAGTGCCAAGTTACACCAAACTCGAACCTGTTGGAATGGGCGCATTCGGACTAGTGTGGTGCGTTGGCTTCGCTTACGCAAACACCCGCTGACCCACCTCCCAGCTCTGCCAAAGACGAGCTGACTGGCCAAGATGTTGCCATAAAGAAGATCACGAATCCATTTAGCACAACCGTTCTTGCCAAGCGAACGTTCCGAGAACTGCGGCTGATGAAACATTTTTACCACGATAATGTAGCGTGGTGAGAGTACACTGCGTGCACCAGTTACCATCCGTAGATCATCTCATTGGGAGACATTTTTATTTCACCTATGGAAGACATGTATGTTTTCCGCATCCTTGCACTGGCCGTGGGGAATAACGTGGATGGGTGGGTGGATACACACAGCTATTTCGTCACCGAACTGCTCGGCACTGACCTACACCGACTGCTTACATCCAGGCCACTAGAAACTCAGTTTATCCAATACTTCCTGTATCAAATTCTGGTGTGCACTCCCGCCCTCTCCTCACCACCGCTCTACCGTCAAACAGCTCTCTTACTGCGGCGTAGCGGGGGCTTAAGTTTGTGCACTCGGCAAACGTGATACATCGCGATTTGGTGGGTTGCAGACCTTCTTGCGCGCGTACTTACATGCCGCTTCGGCAGAAGCCCAGCAATATCTTGGTGAACGAGAACTGCGACCTTAAGGCACCCTCCTCCAAGCGTCAGTCTTCTTCTGCTAATCGTGTCAGATATGCGATTTCGGTCTCGCCCGGATCCAGGGTCCGCAAATGACTGGCTACGTATCCACACGCTACTACCGAGCCCCGGAAATCATGCTTACATGGCAGAAGTATGACTCTGCAGGTGGGTTTTGTCGTTTGCGTGTCTGTAAAGGAGTCGTCGTTGCAACCACCTGTAGTGGATATCTGGAGTGCCGGCTGTATTTTTGCAGAGATGCTAGAAGGAACACCGCTTTTTCCCGGAAAGGATCGTAGGATGCTCGTCCCTGTTGCCTATTTTCTCGCGACCTCACACGGCGGAACAGATGTTCACCAGTTCTCGATTATCACCGAACTTCTTGGATCCCCGCCAGACGACGTGATCAGCACAATCACCAGCGAAAATGTAGACATCTAGTGTGTCTACCTACTTACTTGTAGACACTCAAATTTGTCCAATCGCTGTCAAAACGAGTGGCAGTTCCTTTATCGGAGCGATTCCCCAAGATCGACCCGCAAGGTAGCTTTGTCTTGACACACGTGCGCTTTGCTCAGTGAAAAAGCACTGGATTTATTGGAGAAGATACTCGTGTTTGATCCGAGCAAACGCATTACCGCGGCAGAAGCGTTGGCGCATCCATACCTCGCTACCTACCACGATCCCAACGACGAGCCTGTCGCTCGCGAGAAGTTCGACTGGAGCTTCACTGAATCCGATCTACCTATCGACACATGGAAAGGTGTGTGTGTGTAGGCGCGCGCAGGGTTCCGGGGTGTGTAGTAACTGTGTGGCCGTTGTGTCGTAGTAATGATGTACTCGGAAATTCTGGAATTCCACAATGACAATGCGCCGGAAGTTGGTTTAGATCACGGGCTATAGCTGTGTTTAATGATGTATTATGAGTAATGGATATAACCGTGCGTTTAGCAACCAAGTAGGAGAGGAATAACAAAAATTGCAATAAAGAAGATGCTGGCTGCTGCGATCCCACGCGGTGGTGCCTATACTACCCTGGCGGCGATCGCTCCGATGCTCCCCTCAATGCGTCTGCTGACGCTATCACAAGCTTTCGTTTTAAAACCTTCGCCCTTTCGCCGCCACCTTCGCAAGCGATGAATGCTTCCAACGATAGTATCACATCATCCACTGCCGCAAAAACTGCTTCGTCAGTCTTTCCCTGCATGTTGAGAAACTCGTGGAACAGCGTGCTCCACATTTGCCGCTGCCAGTGATCGCCAATGGTTTGCGATGGTCGCCACACACATTCAACAGTAGCAGTAGTAGCAGCAGCAGTAGTAGTAGCAGCGACAACGCCACTTTCTGTATCCTGGACCACCTCTAGTCGCTGGCCAAACAGCAAGGCATACGCTACAGCGGCACAGCCATGCCAGTCGACATCGAGCCGAAACGCATTCTCATGCTGTGCGGCAGCATAGTCGCTTGATTCCGACTGCCGGCTCACGCGGAACCGCTGCTCCGAGGGGTACTGGCGAAGGTCGATGGCGTGGTCGAAATTAACCAAGAGGATCCCGCCTTTCTCCCAGTCACCACCGTTGGCGGAATACGCTTTTTTGTTTTTAAACACGTCAGTAATGCGGATGAGAATGTTTTCCAGCTTGATATCTGTGTGTGTCACGCCAACACGATGCAATGCACGGATAGTGCGTGCCAGCTCGCATACGAAATAGGCAGCAACCAGCTCGTGGATGACCGGTTGTCCTGCTTCTCGCTTGTCTGCGTGTAGCCTGTCTTGTAGATAATCAAACAGCGAGCACTGGAGGTTGTCCGGCATCAGCGTGAAACTCTCGTCGCGATAGAGCCAGCACTTTAGCGGCTCGATAATCGAAAGTCGTGTGCGAGCATCATCGGTGGCGATGCGATGGTGAATATTTAACAACACCAGGTATTCCCAAATGCACGCCGGCTGCTGCAGTTTCAGGACATACTGCGTTTCTGAGCTTTCCGGATTCTCCTTCCTAGCATTTTCTTCTGACACAGGTACTCCCTGCACCAAATAGACACGGCTTTGCGCACTGTTGCGAAGTTGCTGTATCACAGAGTATACACTGTCGCCAAGCGTCAACGAGAGGTTTTCACTGCTACTGTTGATGAAACAGTGCTGTTGTGAACGCGTAAGCTCATCGCTGTAGCTGCTTGTTTCTGTCTTGTGATTCTGCATAGTGTGTGGAACAGTGCATGCCAGCGCAACGTGTTGTAGCCGTCGTAGCTCCCTCCAGTGCAACGGATCGATCGATCCGTCTTCGTTCAACTCGGGTGCATCCAGGATCACCGAATCTTCGTCAAGCTGTAGTGCAGGTGCAGGTGCTGGTGCAAGTACTGGTGCAAGTACTGGTGCAGGTACTGGCGCCGGTGCTGGTGCCGATAGTGCATTGCCTGCATCCAAACGCGATGACGCCTCGTCGTTGTACTCTTCTGCAGGCACCGTGTGGAGCAGCGACGTGTCGTTGGGTGTCTGTGGGGTGAAACGCAGACCGCCAGTCATCACAGAGCGTTCCGTAAGCTCGGTGATCGGGGTCAGCATAGCGTATCCACGCTGATATCTTGCTCCAGCGTAGTCTTCTTCGAAATCCTCACGAAATTGCTTTTCAACAGCCGTTTCTGAGCGTTGTGGAGTCGAAGCCTCGTAGTTTAGCTGACCAGTATAAGAGGTGTCCGGCACATCGCCAATGGTGAAATCGGAGGTGTGCGAGACGTCACTGTTGTCGTGGCTGACCTGTTGCCTCATCATGTTTAGCTGACGCGTGATATCATCGTCGTCTCCCGAGCCACCATTTCTACCACGTGTTATCCCGTCAAACTCTTTCACCGGCACAACATGATCGGCAAACACTGCATTCGTGCGGGTGATCGTGGGTTCCTTTTGTGCTGCTGATCGGCTACCTTGCGCTAGGCACGGCGAGTCATGAACTATTGTGTCGTTTACTGCTAGCTGGTAGTCACCAGGCGGCTTGTTCTCCAGGTGAGTGGCTGGCAGGGATGCGTCATCACCACCTGCCGCTCTTTTCTTCGCTTGAAGAGCTGGTGCGACACTGGGAGTAGCTAATGGAGTGGATGGCGGAGCGTTTTCGTCGTTGAAAACGGTAAAAGTGCTTGCAGACGCCGGTTTCGCAGACACAGAGTCAGCCGCGTTTAGACAGACAGAAGTGAGCGTTCTCGTGCGGGGAATAATATCTGTTGCGGGCTTTGTGGTAGGCAGTGGCCGCCCGAATGGCGAATCCACGAATACCGATTGCTTTACCGATGTAGAGGGCAGCTGGTGTGGTCGATAGGCCATTGGCGTGGCGAATTCCTCCGTCTCACCTGCCGAGATAGGCTGATTGAAAAGACGCAGTATATCGTTCATGGCCTCCTTTGTATGGATTGTGGGGGAGGACGCCTTCTGGCGAGCCTTTTTCTCCAACCTGTTAGGGATCGTCGCGTTTTCTTCGGCTACAAGGATGTCAGAACTTAGCAGCACGCCATGACAACCTGAACGCTTCAGCGGTGGCGACGAATAATCCTGGCAGAGAAGACCAAGATCGCGAACTCGCAGTTCTTCCAGCGAGAACTCCATGCCGTTCACCACCAAACGCGCAAGATCTACCACCCGTTTTTCCTCATACACAATCTTTTGCTTCGCATCCTGTGTCCGTTTTGTAGTGCGTCGTTGTTTCGTATTCACTTTCGGACCAGTGGCATGTACTTTCTGTTCTGACACTGTGATTGTGGTGGTGGTGGTGGCTGCGACCACATGTTGTGAACGCACTGTCGGATGCGTCGCCACAGGCGTTTCCGGGATAGAATCGTCCTAAACGTGCAATGAGTAAGTCCCAGGATGCAGTTGCTGACCTGGTCTCGAAAAACATCGATTTTGTACCCACTTGTGCGCCCTGTCGGTAGTGCGCTCTCTTGCGGTAGGGTCCGCCCTCGCCAGCTTGATGGGTTCTGTCGATTTTCCTTGACACGATGCGCTTCGGTTCCGATACTTTTCCAGAACGTATCATTGTCCGGGCCAGGCTGCACGCTTCCGTCGTCGACAAACACGCTGATTTTCTGGTTTATCTTCTCGGAAGTGTCGACCAATGGACCAGATTTCTGCAAGGGCAAAGCATCGCCTCTCGACCCGAGCACCGGACGCTGCACCGCATGATGGCGCATGGACTCGTCAACGCTTTCGATCTCAGCTGCGGATATCAATTTGAGCAGTGCTTGGTGCTTCTCTTTAAGCCGTTCCTGACCACGAACAGCTCGATGTATCCCCAGCAATAGATACTCCTCTGCTGTTTTGAACCTAGGCACGCGCGCGTGTGAGCAGCGAAGCGCTTTTCAACTACCTACATGCGGCGTTGTACACAAAAGTCCGCGTACTCCTCATACAGTAGCGCTTGATTACTGCCGTATCCTTTCTCAAACACAAACGTATATACAAACTGAGGATCTGAGGCCAGCTTTGCATGTTCGAGCCAAAACTTGAGCATGCGGATGTCGTCTTTGTAGCCAGCGTCTTTACCAAGCTTCCGCAGCGTCTCCTCCACAAACTTTCCTAGCCCGGATTCGTGGTTGTCGCCCTGTGGGAAGTTCTCTTTGATCCATTGCAGATATCCGTAGTAGACGTCGAGGGGGTCGTCCAGGTCGTCGGCAGCCTTCAGCTTCCGCAGGAACTCTTCACGCGCACACTGATGGAAGTCGGCAAGAGAATCAGGCGTGGCGGTGAGCAGTTGCGACAGCTTCTTGGCGGAGCGTCCTGATTTGAGCGGCAAGATGTTCTCTTTCTGCAGCTCAATGTCCTCCAGCAGCGGCGGATCCATGGTTTTTGTGGTGAATGGCGTAGGAAATGTTGGTGGTAAATTAGTCACTCCGCAAACGATTGACTTCAAAACAACACGTCAGTTGGCTCGAAAGAAGCATGTCCTGCACCGTTTGGCCATCCGAATCTTTGGAGAAAAGGCGCTTTATTCGGCGACAGAGGAGGCCATCCAAAACAGCGCGGCTTCGTTTTCTTGTAACAAACAGATGATGTACCAACGTTTAGTGATGGACTATGAGGTGGTCCGTCAGTCATCCAAGCCTGAAAGGTCGTCATCGCTCTCGTGCGACAAAGCGTCTTCGTCGTCTTCGATGGCGGCTTCTGCGGCCTCGTTTCCTGGACACACAGATCCATCTTTGGTCCCACGCTCGTGCCGCAGATCATCCAGTAATCGATAGGTGCCGTGTCGGTGACCTTTGTGCTCGTACATTGCCACCTCAGCCAGAAGCTCTTTGATGAACTCACGCGGCTGCCGAAGGCGCTTGTAGAGGCCAGCCAAAGTCCAGTACTCGTACTCCTCGAAACAGGCGAATATGGCATCCAGCGCAGCACTCCGTTCCATGCGTGTCGTACGGTCCTCCATGGAGGCCTTCGCTTTCCGCTATAGACATCCAGACTGTCAGCACATGGCGCGTGGAAGCCCCCCGACTCAGCACAACCTTGTTGCTGAAACTATCCCGTCCCAGTGCAGACGGTAATAGATAGCGGTTCATGTCATCCATCGCAGTCATTTCCACAACGCGCCGCTTCTTCTTTTCCATATTCCGATACTTTTCTTTGGCCTCCAGTTGTCGGGGCTGACACGCGCACTCGTGCACAGCTTTGGCTACAATCTGCTTGGCCGCTATCGTGTTCACGCGAGCACAAAGACTCAGCACAAGCACGTGCTGTGTGCCACGCCCCGTGCCATATCTTACCTCCAAAGCCTCGCTCAAGATAAAAGAACTTCTCTTCCTCCACCACAGTCTTCACCGTCACGTCGTAGAGCGGCTGCAGCTTTGTGTATCCTGCGCCATCCGGTAGCGACAGCACAACGCCTGTCTATACACCCGCCCATCTCACCGTGAGAGCGAGCTTGGAGGCGCTGCCGTTGCACCCAACCTTGCTATCAGATCTGGCATCCGTATTAGAACGTGCTACAGCACGCGGGGTACCCAGAAGAGATGATCAGGGATCCCAGCAAAGTGCCTGGATTTTCTACGCTCGACCACAGCTCGGCAACCTCTGACGGAATCTTCCCGCACAAGCGATCGTCAGCTGCGTGTTCTTGTACAAAAACATCTCGCCACCGCACGCACCTTGAGAAGCCAAGCACGCTCTACTTTGTTGGTGTAGAGGTTTTCTCCGTCGTCCTCCTCGTCTTCGTCGTCCTCAGCCGCCAGCGTTCGATCGGTGTCCCGATCGTTGTTATCTCTCTCCATCAGTTTCTCCTCCTCTTCCTCTTCCTCTTCCTCCTCCTCGTCTATCTCTGTATCCGGACTGTAATAGTTTTCATCCAGTTCCAGGGCGGAAGGCGTGAACGGATTTCGCGATGGAAGCATCTTGAGCAGTCATGCGCAAACGCCGTCACAACGCAACCTTTAATCCAGCGGGAACGAAACGAAATGAAACGGAACGAAACAAAATGAAACGAAACAGAACCACCCACACCTTCTGCGACACAGCTCAGATCATTTTGCGACCTTTATTACCGACTTGTATGCCGCCAACACCGTCTCCCGCACTTTTGCGTGGTCCACAATAGGCTTGGGATAGCCAGGCACTGCGCGTGCCAGCTTGTGCACATTGGTGCCTTTCACATTGGCCAACTCTGGAACCCAGCGTCGCACGTAGTTGCCGTCGGGATCGAACCGTTCGCCCTGTAGTGTTGGATTGAAGATGCGGAAGTAGGGTGCGGCGTCTGTTCCGCAGCCTGCACTCCATTGCCATCCGCCGTTGTTGGAGGCCAAGTCTGCGTCAATCAAGTGTTGAGAGAAAAAGCGTTCGCCACGACGCCAATCAATCAGCAAATCCTTGACGAGGAAGGACGAGGTGATCATTCGTACACGGTTGTGCATCCAGCCAGTAGCCAATAGCTGTCGCATACCTAGGTGTGTAAGCACAAGCGAAAGAAAGAGGGAGGGTGCGAGGGAGGGGGGTGCGGGGGGATGACAACCAGCGTCTACGATAGGGTAGCCGGTGCGGCCCTCGCACCAGGCCTGGAATGCAGTGGGATTGTCGGCCCAAGGCACTGCGTCAAAATCCCGTTTAAACGACTGCTTCATCGACACATGGGGGAATGCACGCAGTACATGACGGTAAAAGTCGCGCCAAATCAACTCTGAGATCCAGGTGGCAGCACCTCGATTGCCCGACTCCAGCCGACCACAGTTGTGCCGCTGTGCGATGCGCACACACTCTCGCGGTGAGATCACACCGATGGATAGATAGGGGGAGAGCGTGGAAGTGCCGTCCAGACTCATGGTGTCACGTTTTTCGGCATACTCCGACAACTTGTTCAACGAGAACTGTTCCAGCCGTGCCAGCGCTGCTTCCTCGCCCGCAGGGAAGAGCTCTAACAGCGTGGTCTGCAGTGCGGGTTGCAAAGGAAACTCGGGCACGGACAAAGGAACGGGGTCTTTTTGGAACAGATGGGCATAGCAATCCTGCATGTCTGCGGGGTTAGGCGTGGGCACAGCGTAGCCTTGTAAGTGCTTCGGCTGCCTATACGCCTCGACGATCCATGATTTTTTGAACGGCGTGAACATGGTGTATTGTGTTCCTTTGCCGGAGCACAGCGTGCCTGGCGGTATCACGCACTGGTCGTGATAGGGACGCACTTCAATGCCAGCCTGGCGCAGTGTTTCTCGCACTGCCGTGTCGCGTCGTCGCTCATTGATCTCATACTCGATGTTATAGCACAATTTTGTCACGCTTAGTTCTCGACAAAGCTCCAGCAAGAAGGTGGGGACTGCTGCAAAGCTGTCGACACGGCGGATGATCAGCGGGATGTTAAGTCGAACAAGAGCGGTGTGCAACTCGCGCACACTTCGCAAAATGAAGTCGATCTTTGCCGCACCAAGCTCATGCGAATCCCAGTCGTTGGGTGTAAGCAGAAACAGGCCAATCAGTGGTGATTGCGGGTTGGTGCGTGCTCGCGCAAACGCGGTGTTGTCCGTCGTGCGAAGATCGCTGCGGAACCACATGAGCGTGGGGCTAACACGCGTGCGCTTGTTGTCTGTTTTGTCTGCCATCGCCGCATCGACTGCTTCGACTGCTTCGGAGGTGCGTTTTCCCGGCATGGTGGACGTGCAGGGAAAAAGAGTGGGGAGGAGTGGGTGACGTAAGCTGCCGCAATGAGAACCGCCACTGATCGTGCTTGGGTGGACCCGTCGATTGCCGCCAACGGGTCAGCAGCAATCGTTTGTTTGTGGAGCATTGAGAGGATTGATGGCGGTTGTGTTCGTCTGCCATTGACGCGTGGATTCAGCACGCGCAAACGATTAAGATGTTCACGGGTTGTCCAGCATCCGACGAAGCAGTAAAGGGATGCAACCAAACAATGCAAGATGTGAGAAAGAAAATGCGCCAAACATGCATCATTGCTCTGTCCTATAAAGCTACATTGTCACTGCTGTCCTCGTGGCCGCTGGTTACGGTGTATCTAATGCATCATCCACATCCTCCCATTCCGCTTCCTCATCCTCTACACCTGGTAGCTGGGAACTTGATTCTGCTGATGTGGTGTTGTCAAAAGGCTCGTCCTGTATCATCAGCTCATCGGCATCCAGCTCCCCATCCTCGTCTTCCTCCTCGTCCTCATCATCATCCTCATCGTCAAGTTCAGACACGTCCTCGAATGAATCTAGATCGTCTTCTTCTTCCTCCATATCACTTATGTATACCGAAGCATCACTGCTGAGGTCTTCGGCATCGTCCGTAGCCTCTTCCGTCTCCATCTCCTCTCCACCAGATCCCAAAATCAGGTCCTGCATGTCGACATCGTCTTCCGTCTGCCACTCCAGATCATTCAGCTCCGTGTCCAGCAGTGCCGCGATATCCTCATCCGACCCGCTTAATAAGTTAAGACACCCCTCCACGTTCAAATACCGCAGGTCTCGGCATCCACGTCGCAGCGCCTTCACCGCCGCCTGACCCACTTCATCACACTGTGCCAGCGACAACCACATCAGCTTTGGACACAGCAACGCCAGCATGCCAACGGATATGTCTGTCACTGGCAACTCCGACAGGTCCAGCTTCCGCAGCTGTGGTGCTTGCGTCGTGAACGCCAGCACACCCGCATCGGTGACGCGTGTGCACGACACACACAGTTCGCGGATTTGTGGTCCCAGTGGAGTGGCCATTTCGTGCAACGACAGGTCTGACACGCGTGTGAAGCTTAAATCAAGCGCGCGGAGACGTGGCAGCGGGTGTTGTATGAAGCGTGTCAGATGCGCATCTGTGAACTCGTCCCATCGATGCGAAAGCAGCGATAGATCCCATCGGCGAATGTGGTTCGAGTATACAGGGAGTGCGTGTTCAAGGAAGGGGTTGAGGTCGCTTGTGCGCATAAGCATCGGTGCGCGATACAGCACCGGCACCGACAGCGCGTGGAATCGCCGGCAACACAGCGAAAGCTCATATACATCAGCTTGTACAAGATATCGAAAGATTTGCAGCGTAATCTCGTTGGCCAGTCGCCATTGCGCTGGCGCTGGTTGTTGCGGCGGCGGCGGTGGCGGCGATAATCGATCTGGCATCTTATGGCAGATGCTGACTTTCAACGCACTGATCTAATCCGCTCAACCTCGTTTTCACTGACTCAGCCAAACCTTGCTAAATGACATGCGTCACAGCCCACTTTTGCTTCCTGCTCTGCTTGGTCAGGCTTCTTCTTCTTTCTCCTTTTTGCCTTTCGTTTTCATTGGGGTTGGCACAAAACAAGTGGCTGTGGGTGCGCCGCTCTTGCACAAGCATGCGTGTAAGTCAAATGTCTTTGTTAAATAGTTACGTTGGCCACACCAAGACCTGCCGTTTGCGTGTGAGTGGTCATGTTTCCCAGATGAGGAAAGTTGTGTCCCGGCTGTGCAGCCGCATGGTTGGCAAACGAGTTGTTGTGATGAAGAAACTTTTCGATAAATCGCTTGACACGGTAGCATAGCGAGCGGTTTCGTTTCACCTGGTGAAATACAAGATTGGCCGTGTGTGCAGCGTTGTTTGGAGGACGGGGATGGGGAGGGGGAGGAGGATGTGTGGAGCTGGCTGTGGGGTAATTATGCACTGAGAGAGGGGGGGGAGCATGGGCAGATGCAGGATAGCTTGTTACCATCGGTGGTTGATGAGTAGTAGTAGGAACAGTAGGAGCAACAGGAGCAACAGGAGGAGGAGGATAATACACTGGTGGCGGAGAGAAATGTGACGCTGGACGGGATGGCGGAGGAGAGGGAAACGATTGACCACTTGACGACATGTGCATACCGACTGCTGCACCTGTAGCCACACCCATAAGAGCACCTGCTGCTGCTGCTGCTGCTTGTCCGTATCCCGACATTGACGAAGTCGTTGTGTGATTTTGTGGTGGCAGTAGAATCCCAGGCTGATAGCCAGCTGGTGGTCCAAAATGCGTAGGCGATGAAGGCACTGGCATTGGCATTGGCATCATCCCACCCATCTGCTGAGGGTGAGCGGGCATTGTCATCGGTGTGCTCGGCAACATGCCACCGTTTCCCAGCGCGACAGACGGCAGCGGCCCAATACCCGAGTTTGCTTGTGCTGTGTCCCAGAACCCACGTGTCCAGTGCAACAGACGAGCATCCGCACTAAGAGCAAAAACTGCACCGTCCACACCCACTTCCGCATGCGTCAGCGCTGTAGCCGGATCCATCACTGTCCAAGCACCGCGCTCCATACGGCACAAATGAGCAGCTTCATCCACACCAATGACAAGACTGGCCGATGCAGCGCTTATGTTGCGCAAATGTCCCGCGACTTCCTCAAACCGACAATAGTCCTGTCCTTGCCAGCGCAACACATTTCCCGCACTGGTGACCGCCAGCAACGTCCTGTCCATCGCTACGGTCAGTCCTGTGGTTGCGTAGCTGGATGGTGAATGTCCGGTCACTTCCACAAAACCTTTGCCAGGATCGAGCAAATGGTGCCAGAAATTCAGATTATCTCGGTACCACACCAGTTGGCTACTGCCTGCCCACACGTTGCGAGCAAGTGCGCCAGGAACTTCAGACCACGTGTCGTTGTCCAGTCTGTGCAGTTTACAAGCACTGTCGGTGACAAAAACGATGCCATCCGCCGTTGCTGACACGCTGTGCACTGCCAGCGTGCTTGGACCAGCCACTAGCGTGAATGCTTGTCCCCCGTTCGCAGAGAAGTGAAGGCGTCGCTGGGCGTCGATGGCCCACACTTGTTGCGCGTTGACTACCGACAGACCGATAAACCCGCAAGAGAGTATGTTCCATGCAGGCGTGATAGACATCGGTCGGGAACTGAGAACGGCGGGTGCCACGGACGCATCATACTCTCCGCGAAAGACGTGTAGCCATCCTTGTGTGTCTCGCGCCAACAACAGACCGTCACCTCCGACGTGTGCGGTAGCGAGCCCTTCTGCATTTCCCACCCGCTCCCACTTGCCAGCGTGCATATAATACACACGCCCAGTGTCGTCAACACCCACAATACGCCCCATATGTGCAACGTCAACGTGCTGCATCTTCTTCTCCGCAGGCAGTTCGTGGAACTTCACCCAGGCCACATCGCGGGTCCAGCTCACTACACTGCCGGCTTTCCCGTAGCCGAGTGTTGTTTTGTCAGCGCCAGCAGCGAGCGAACATGCATTCACGTCGGCAGCATGGTATCCTGTCACAGGCTGAAAACCGTTTGCCATCCGTTGGGAGATCCAGGTGTTGCGGAACACGTCGGTGGCCCAGATAAGCTCGCGCGATGCACACGCAACCTCTTCTGCCTGCACATGCTCCACATGCGTCCAGCGCTGTCCGTCATCCTCAGACACGTAGATATGATGCGCGCCATCAGCAACCACCACCGTGCCATCCTCGGCTGCGGATATGCATATGACAGGCTGGTGGGTCGGCGCAGGGTCAGCAACGAGGAACGGAGTGTTGGGAGTGGCGGTTGTATAAAGCTTCCGATCATAGCCAACCGCCCATATTCTGCCCGCACCACCAACGGCTACCTGAGCAAAGCGCACGCTTAATGGGGACCATTCTGCACTGTTTCCACGGAGTGATTCGGCAGGCTGAGCCGGGTGGTCCAAACACGGCTGTACATCTGGTTCAAATGGGCCGTGCCATCGATAAAGCAGATTGTCGGTGTCTGCCGCCCAGACTGTACCATCCGCACTCGCCCATATCCGGGCAAAGCGAGCACCAGCAGCATCGCCAAAGCGCCGCCACTTACCACGCACCCAACGAAGCGCATTTCCGTCCATATCCACCGCCACAATGCATGCAGAAGACGCCACCCATACGTCCAGCAAGGGTGTTTTATCACGAAGTGCAGTGAAACTGATATAGTCTCGTTTCCCTGCCCAGTATATCGGAGCACGCTGCTTGTCCAGAGCTATGGTAGTACCATCGACACCACACCGCAACACGCTCACGCCCAGATCTTTCGGCTGGTAGCCAGGTGTCTTCTTAAAGCTGGAGGCGGTGTCCGACTGGAAAAGGAACACGCCAAAGTTGTCACAACACCAGGCGGTGCTTCGACCGCCGGTGACTTCGACCGCCAGCACCCCCGTATCCATCCACGACGCGTTGTCAAGAGCACGCGCGTAAAGGTGCTGTGTGGCGAGGTCGACGACGTAAAGCGAAAGGTCAGCGGCAGCAGAAACAGCGGCCACACCGCCACAGCCTGGAGGAAGCGACACTGGCTGAAACACGTAGCCACCATCGACAGACTGATACAGCAGGCGGTCGGTACCAACTGCGTAAAGCGACGTGGCCGAGGCAGGGCCAAGGGCCAGAAACTGATGCCCAATCCGTTCCCAGCCGCACTGGTGATTAGAGGAGTAGGGAGCGGCGGGCGATGTCATTGTGGAACGGGCGAGTAGTAAGGGACGGGTGCGCCAGTAGGAGAGCGCGAGAATTAAAATAGACGCCTGCATGGCTTCCTTTCATTCGCGACAGCATCAAGCGCCTCTTTTTTACGCTGCACGCATTGTGATCCCACAGCAGAGTGCATGTGCGCCAGTGTGTGTTTGGGTTGAATTCTATTGCGTTGTCGTCAACTCATACCGGAATAACCAACCTGCCGCACCCGCACTACAACGCTGCTTCATGAAGAGGAGAAGGACCAACGAACCGTTCCTACGCAGGCACACAAGTGGTTGTGAACAAACACTTTGATGTTGCTTCGCACGCACGCACGCACGCATGCACGCACGCTATCTTACTCACTACCGCCTTCGCATCGTTCGCCTGATGTACAGAGAAGAAGGCACATTTTGAGGAACGTATCTACAACAAGCAAGCGTTCAGCGTAATGCCCTTCTTCGCATGCTCTTTCGTTCCCCGTCAGTTCTCGCACCTCCCGCCTATCCACATAGAATCACTTCGTCCCTCTCTCCCTCTCCCTCTCTTCCTCCTCCTCCCTCCTCCTTCCCCAAGACCAGAGCACCAGTCAATCCAAACAAAATCGTCAATAAATCAACCTCGGTCAGCGAGAGATCGCCGAAGCACTTAGTTTGCTCGCATGAACGCTCACTTCCGCTGCCTCGCCGCTTTTGTCCTCAGGCACAGGCTCTAATATCACCGAGCTCGCGTGCCGACTCGCGTTGCCCCCACGGCTCCCAGCATTGGCCATCGGTATCCCCAAATCTACTCCATCCCGAGGCACCAGTGGTATCGGTGCTAGTACTGCCATCGCTGGTGCCACTGCTGGTGCCACTGCTGGTGCCGCCGCCAGTGCTACTACTGCCGATGGTATTGTCGCCAGAGCCGCTACTGCTGTTACTGTTGCCGTCGCTATTGCTGGTGCTGGTGCTGGTGCTGGTGCTGGTGTAATAGCTGCGTGTGTTGTTGATGGTGTCACAGAAGCCGTCACTTTTGCTTTTGTCGATGTTGAATCGGAGGGTGGTGGCGATCGCGTCTGGGTCATCGGAATACTCGCATTGGCCAGCGGCGGTGTCGTCACACGCGCATCATTCCATACCATACTATGGGACGAGCCGAAACTACCACAAAATGCCCCGCTGAGATCCGCACTGCTACCGCCGCTGCCGCCTCGTCGTCGCGCACGCTCTCGCTCCAACAGCCGCATACCGGCAGCCCAATTACTCATGTCCTCCTGGTGTCCGCCACCAGAGACAACCATCATACTGCTGCCGCCACCGCCACCACCAATCGACATTTGGCTATAGATCGAATCGGTGATTGAGGCAGGTGGTGTCGGCACCAGCATGAGCTGACGCCTTGAGCCGCCACTGCCACCTCTGCTTCCATGACTACATCGACTACTCGTGTCGCCACCACCATGGCTGCTTTCACCAGACTTTCGCGCTGGAAGCATGCCAGGCACTTCCATGCCCCCGCTACAGGATGAAAAAGCCGCTTCTGACAAGCACTGGGAAGACGTCATGCCAGCCCGAGAAATTAATGGCTGGCTTTGGTGTGCTGGAACATGGTCACCCCGCGCGCGTCGGGACTGCTCTTGATGCACCAGGTAATGGTGCTCACTTTGGCTTCCAGAAGAATGAAATCGAGCACACGTTTCAGGAATTGCTACTGCACCACTACTTGTCGCGTAGACAGATGCTCCAGGGAATGGACACTCCGCTGGATTTCCATTGCCGCTTGGCGAAGTGGATGCAGAAGGTGGTGGTGGAGGGAGCTCTGGCAGTGCGCGTGTAGAGTACTTTGCACGGACAACGGCACTTTTCAGCGCTTGCAGCCAGGACTTGAGCTGTGTTCCATCCGGTGCATTCACATACCACTTGCTCGCCTGCCACACCAGTGCAGTGCTGACAGAGGAGGCAAACGCACCAGACGCCGTCGGTGCTAGGACCGGTGTTGCTGCTGCGGGTGCCGACCGATCTTTCGCCACATGCCCACCACCAGTCATTCCGAAAAACGAGGCGCCACTCCGTATGCTGGAGGATGACGAGCTGAGCAGCGCACTGCTACTGCCATTCACGCTGCTGATGTTCTCAAGGCTTGTCAGGGACGAGACGCCGCTGGTCGTGGCCGTCGATGATCCGGACGACGCGGCATTCATTGCATTACTGATCGCGCCACGCACCTCCATGCACCACTGTTTGCCGGAATACTTGTCACTGACGCACACCACACTGGCGGGCGTGAGCTTCAGGATGTCCAGCACTTGCGAGTTCTCTTCCGAGTTCTTAAACCGATACAGCGCGTGGCCCACAAGCACAAAGTAGCGCGGCTTCCATGCCTGCCGCTTCCCGAACAGCCCGCTCGTTTCGTACAGCGTGCTCAGTTGTCCATGCATGGCGGCCAGCGGCAATACATCGCGCACTTGAACGCGCGCGTTGAGAGGAGCCACTGGAACGGAAGGCGTGGCCAAAATCTCATTGACCATGTCACGGGGTGCACGCGGAATTTCACGCAGAGTGCGCTGTGAATTTCGGCGTGGGCGTCCTGCGTGAGGAGAGGAAACGAACTCTTCGCCTAGACGTGCATGCGTGTGTGAGTGGAGGCTGCACGGGAAACAGACAATGGGTCGTGGTACCAGACCATATCATGTCCACGCCATCATCGAACGACTGGCTACTGGAGCTCTTGGAGCCCGAGTAGACGCGGCCACCATGGCTGCCAACACCACTCCAGTTGGAGCTGGCGGATCGCATGTGCTGCCATTGGAAGGACAGGGCGGAGTCGGTGGGAGAAGACATCGGTGGAACACGATCGTGCGAGAACTGCCGCACATGTCTTTGCTGCTGCTGGTGGTGGGGCTGATGGTAGAGCTGCTGTCGCTGCTGATACTGCTGATACTCGCTGCTAGTGATAGAGGACACGCTGCCGGGACGGTAGTCGGAGTAGCGGGCGGAGGAGGCACGACGGCGCCACTGCTCTCCACCCTCGCGCGTCCCCGTAGTACGGCTTTCCTCACTGGTTTTCCGGGAATGCGATTCCACGTCAAGCGCAATGCCCAGCCTCTGACTGCCAAAGTCACGACCCGCATGGTGACTCGCGCGAGAAGCCGCATGGACAGGCATGGGACCCACGCCAGCCCCCGAGAACAGCTGGCTCACACGAGGCGACAGTGTTGGTGCGAGCAGCCCGGCAGATGCGGGCCGTGCTATCAGCTCATGCATCGTTTGGACGGCCGTTAGTGACATATAATCGTCATCCTCGTATTCGTCTTCGTGATCGGAATCGTAGCCATCGTCGTGATGGCGGTGTTCGCCCGATTGTTTGGGCGAAGGCACGGTCAAGACAAGCGCGGTGGTACGGCTTCGTGGTCGTACAGCACTCTCCTCGCCAGTGCTCGCGGGCCGACTGACGGAGGTGGTATTGATGGATGTTTTTCTTTGTTTTGAGAAGCGATTTAATTCCCGTTGCATTTTGGTAAGAAGCGAATCGAATGTGCCGGCCTTGTCGGCGACGGGTGTCGTGTAGGCCGACGTGGGCAGCAGCCCGTCGGTCACAGCGGTGGACCCGGACAGCAGGGAGACGCTCGGGGAGGACCGGAGGGTGTTGGAGGTGGAGGCGGAGATGGTGGTGGCGGTGTCGGTGCTGGCGGAAGCATCCGTACCGGCGGGACGCACAAGAGAGATGGGGAGGTCGGTCATGGTGCACAACATCCAAGGATCCAACGCACAACGAGTACTCGTTGATGGGGCGCAACAATTCAAGGGTAAATGCGGGGGTGGACGTGTGCGGGCGTGCGCACGCGAGTCAGTCACTCGTCGGCGAGAGGCGGATGGGGCGGGTGGAGCGGAGCGAGAACAGACGTGAGTGCGGCGGGAAGCGAAACAGCGTCTGTGCGCACGCACACGCCCGCCAGATCTCGGCACTACCAAAACGCAGTCACACCACGGGCACCTGACGAAACACGACGAAGGATGATGCGAAATGGCGGTCCATCCGCGCCCAGCCAGTCGCGTTCGAGCGGTGCGTGTTGTTTGCCGGCGAGCAGGTTGGCGTTGGGGAGTGGCGCACGGCGTATTGGCTTCGTGGCGACGCGTCATGCCGTGTCACTTGGCGCATAGATATGCGCATCCAGCTGTTGTCTGCCGCAGGAAGCGCATACACCCGCCGGCGAAGGATGTCCCCAGTGCGGAGTGCTGTGCTATCGCAGGGTGCCAGGCAACCAGTTGTCTTGGGTGTTCCGTGTCGGTGCAGCGGTTGTGTGTGGGGAATGGGCATCGTGCAGCATGCAGCATGGCACCGCCATCACCATCACTACTACCGAAGGGACGCAGCAGGAAGCGTGCTATGAGGCAGTGCGAAGGCAGACATACATCAGCAAGGTGGCGTGTTGCTGGTGGACGGGGAGAAAGAGAAAGGAAGGCGCAGGCGTAAACAGCTGTCCATGAAAGAATGCGGATGCCAACGTAGTTCTCTTTTTTACATTTTTTTTCGGGAAAGCATGCAGTGTTCGTCGAGCGCGACACTCTGGTCCCACAGCGCTGTGGTGAGCTTGGATGCATTCAGGCTCACCGCAAGCCATCTACAACAGTAGTAGTATCAGTGAGCGGCAATGGCGTGCTGCTACCTGGCAAGCGTGAGGCGACGCGAAAGGTCATGCTCTGTGAGGATCGTTTTCTTCAGCTCTGCACACCGCCTCCGTTCGTCCACAAAGGATTGCTGGATGTGGAGTGACACCTCTTCGGGAAGCTCATAGCTAAGCGATCGCTGATGTGCAATATACGAGCGGAAGCGATTCAGCACAGCGTCGTCTGCCGGTGGTGGTTTGGCGAGCGCGGACGGCTCTTGTACACGCACGTGTATCACATGCTGTTACACATACACACGCCCAGTGTCAGCACGGGGACAGCAATGCAGCGAACACTACTTCGACCAGCGATTTCCCTTGCGAAAAGATCAGACATTGTAGGTTTGTCGCAATCTTCACTGCGCCAGATGCGAATTCGTAGTCGACACTCTGCTCGCGGCACAACTGAGTGAGCGCGCGAATGTTCCTGACGCCTAGCAGGTCACCCGTCATGACAGCAGGCAGCAGCGCGTACCTCGGTCTTGCAGCTGCCCTTCAGAAAGCGCGGTTTCGTCGAACGTCACCACTGTGCTGTGTGCGAGCTGAAGCTTGCCTGGCAACAAGGTGCCGTCTTCTGACTCCTTCGAGGCGAATATGTCTTCGTTCAATTGTGCAATCGAAAGTGTTTGGTAGCACGAGAAGGGCACGAGTTCAGAGAGACATGCATACACCAGCTTCACATCCGCGGTCTGAAAGGCGCCTATGAAGTTCAACGGAAGATGGCCAACGGATGTGTGAGGTGTTCGCACGTATCTAAATCCGCAACTCAGCCATCATCGCACAGACAGGCAATGCGTACGCGTGAGAAAGCAGGCCAAGAAGAAGGAATTCGGCTGCGACATGGTCTCCGAAAAGCACAGCAGACAAATGGTGTACTAGCTCTTTTCGTGTCTGCGCGACGTCTGCATGATGACACTGGTGGGTGTAGACGATGAGGGAAGGGGTACCGTTGACTGCATGCGGGCTGGAGCGCAGTATCGGATTGATCGCTGTGGGAAGCATTGGCTTCCAAAGCACCGCTTCGATGCAATACTCCATCTCAACCTCGCGCTGTTCATTGCCGACAGTGAGACCGCCAAGAAGCTCGTCCAGCCCTGCGCTAAGATGGACATGAGCGGCTGCGTTGCCGATGCATGTACCGTCTGGGAACACGCGTGAGAATCCCAGCAAGCTCGACCACTTCGTTGACGGGCGGGAGTTCGTGTGCCTCATGCAAGGCCACGACAATAGAGACATGCTTTGGAAATGCGTCACACGCATGGCTAGCCGTGGTGCTCGCACTTGATTGAGAGGCCCATGCTGTTTCCCCTGGAATGGACACACAACGCAACAGATTCTGATCCGCCAACACAGTGTGCTTTGACTGCCACATGTCGTTGTTCATGGGCACGTGTAGTTTCTCGTGGGCGATATGACTTGCATAGCGCAAACAGTACCACTTTGGCAAATGATGCTCTGCTGTACGCGGAAACACGACCTACCTTCTTTTCTTGTGCGTCTGGTTCACAGTAGGCATCCACAGTGATGTCACGCCCCAGTCCACACGGATCCTCGACCATCCCGCGAAAACGCACCAGGCTTCCCAATGGAAGCGTTTCCAGTGCCTGGTCGTTCACCGATGGAATCTGGCAATAAGTGAGCCCAGTTTGTTCGAAGCCACATACTTTGCACCAGTCTTTGTGTTCGCGAAATACATTGGCAAAGTAGTCGCGCTCGCCGAACTCCACCGGCAGTGTGCGCTGTGCTACATCCTCCTGCTGCTGGACAGACGCGTCTATTTCACAGTGGATCAGTCTTTTAAACACATACACACACACAGATTACCAAACAGTCGGTTGACAACAGCCAGCGGTGCGTGGATGCAGTCATGCACTTTGTCTTCCACCACCATCCTGCCAGACAGCGAGCAAAAAGGCACGGTATTTTTTGTTGAAATGTCTGGCTTGCGCACTCCGCACGGCTGGAGATATCGCTTTTTGTGTGAAGGAGGCGAGGAGACTATGGCGTAGCATGTGTGTGTTCTCCTTTCACAGCCAGTGTTGGCAGAGCTGTGTTTACCCATTGCACGTTTCAGCGTGTCATCTCCAGAGAATACTGTGTTGATGCCAACACTGCCCAGTGGGATTGATCGCTGGAACACATGCTGTAGGGAGCAGCACTAGTGGCGCCTTCTAGCAGGAACAGAGGCAAACGCACGTGTTGCATGTCTTGGTAGCACTAAATATATTCTATTGGCATATGCGATGCACCACGGCGCCAGCTAGGCACCACTGCAAGGCTACCAAATCACTGCGTGCTCCTATACCGGTCTGTCGCCTTTGGGTCGTAAATCACGAAGTAGCAATACTTTTCATGCACAAATTCCAATTCCTGTTCTCTACGTCAGCTCCAAGAGACGCAGCCAAACGTGCGAGAAGGACGACATACTAGTAAGACCATTTTTGGTAGCTTGTTTTTAATTCTGTACCACGGATATCGGTTCGCTTGCCAGTTGCTTGCACTTGGAAAGATAGCGGGATTGTAGTGGGCGTATCCAAGCGATGCGAACGTGCAGCGAAGATCGATCGCAACTATGCCTTTGGCACCCTTGAGCATTTCGGGATGCTGATCTGTCCATGTACGCATGAGCATCGTCATCAACGAATCAATGCTATGTTGTACCAGGACGGGTCTTTGTGTGTTCAAAAGCGACCCCATGTTTGGTCAGGAGGGCATGCACAGCATTCGCTATTGACTGGCTGTCCTGTACAAACAGATGAGTAATGATCCATTGTGACAGAAGCAATTTCAGGAATGAGCTACCTTGCTATGGGTATGGTATAGCGCTTTCAGCTGTTGGAGCAGGTCTGCGTTCTTGCCAAGCTAAAGGGTGTAAGACATAGGTGCAATGGTACAAGAGGAGAGGAGTACCAAGAGTTGAGCATCGTTCTGCCAATAGGTTAGCACAAAGAAACGAATGGTATGCATTTACAATATCGTCAGCCAAAGAACGATCCACCGGCAACTTCTGGATAAGCGCAGTCTCAGCTGCTCTCTTGTAAAGCCTATGTACCATTGAAAAAAAATTGCGGTGTGGAAACAAATGGTCGAGGTCCGGGTGTAATTCCGAGTATTGTGTCGAAGCAATGGCAGCCTCCATTAGCTCTTGCAAATGAAGCAGCCTCAGATACAGAATGCCAGCTGGTTGGCCGCTTGGCAAGTCGGACAACTGACCTAACTTGGGATTGTATCTCTTCATGGCATTTTTAAACGCCGCGAGATGATTTGCAATGAAATATGTTGTGGTGTAATAACCACCGAGCCGGCGTCCTGTTTTGTCCACAATGTTGTCGTCAAGGACGGTGGCAAACGCGATACAATGCTGAAACAGGTCTTTGGTGTCAAGGTGTTCTCCTCCAGATGAATGCGCCTTCTTCGGGAACGGAGAATACGCTTGTAGGATTCCAGAGACAGCAGCTTGCTTATTTGCACTTACGATAAGAACAGACGCAATGAGTGTTTTTCTTCCTTCTATGTGTTTACGCAGCTAGTGGGGATGATATCAGCAGTCTTCATCGTCACCGCCACACTTACATCGTCGTCTGTTCCAACATATACTGGCGCTTCATGGTTCGATTCGACATCCCACCAGAATCTCTGGCCAGCAGAGGATAGCGAGCCTTCCTTTGGCGGTCCAGGTACAATAGTGGATATATGTTCAGGGTAAAGAAGCATGACTCCCATTGTGTCTTCTTTTAGATGGCCAGACGCGCCAGTAATAACTGCAGGACGTGAAGAAGAGAAGGAGGCATGGGAGATGCTTACATTCACGTGCGCACACGCTTAAAGTATCCATAGCGTGACTCCACAGCACGTAGCTGACTGTTGCTTGCGTCCAGCCGCCTGTGACGGGCGAAAGTTGGCCAAGCAGCAGCATTTCAGCCTGGTCCAGCTCTTCTGTGGTAACCACATTGCCACCTAGCTGTCGCGCAGGGGTCATGCTCACACGCTTATTTCTAAAAGCCTACCAGGTTGTTGATTCCATGCTGCATAGGTGGTTAGATCGAGGCGTGCAAGGACAGAAGCACAGGCACGTACCAGAGCGCAGTTGTCATCGCGCTGTTTCTGGTGATACACCGGATCTCGTAGATGCCGCTTCAGTTTCGTCATGATTGCTTCCATTTCTTGCACATACAGTGTGACAATGGCTGAAGCATCCCATTTCGAACTGATCTGTATTTCGGCCACCGCGGTGAGTGCCCACGCATAGTCTTTCTCATGCTCATGCACAAGCGATCGTAGTTTCTGCATAGGCACATTGAACATGTCCTTGTACGTTTTTACATCCGAATCGTTCAGCCCTGTTGAGCTTCCCAAACGGTCGTGCTTGATGTTCGTGCATATGTCACAAATACTTGTTGCAAGCTGATCCAGCTCAATGTCCGACGCAGACCACTGCATTGGACGCACCTCCACCTTCACACCAGTCTACTATGTGTCATTGGATGCAAATAGCGTGTGCGGTTACTGGTATGGAGATGATCACACGGCCAAAGCGAGGGTGTTGAGCAAAAGGGTTTAGTTGGTGCCCGACCAAGCCGTGCGGGTGTTCCATGCGACCGCCTGCAGATGGGAGAAGTGTGTGTGCACTGGCGCTTGGCACGTAAGGCAAGGCAGTGGGGAATGCAGCGCTGCTGCGTGCTGGAGAAGCGGAGCCACTCTCTCGATGAGAAGGCACAGTATTGATGACTGCAGGCAAACGGAACAACGTAGCGAGGAAGCGCATAGTAAGCGTGCACAGCAACAGACAAACGCGAAAGAGAGAGAAAGAGAAAGCAGAGCGGTTGTCCGACACTCTTAAGCTAAAAATGTGGCGCGCGATGGCGAAAGCGGTTCAGCTATGTAAACTTTGTCCGCCGCCCACTCAACCGCCGCCCCTTCCGATTCCGCCTCGTCACTCATGACACGGCTGGCTTACTATAAAGCCAGCAAGACCACCCGCGTGAATAAAACATTTTATTAGGGATAGGCACACATCACATCAAATCATAGCGTGTTTCGATTTAATTTGCATTCTGACAAGTGTAGCAAGCCAAATAACACATCCAATACAAGTTGAGCAGGACAAATAAAGCTTGCATCTGCGCCACGCTCATGGGGGAAGGGGAGGGAGGCGAGGCGAAGGGGCACAGATAAGGTGTGGCTGCGTGGTGCAACACCACCAACGTGTGCATGCTCGTCTGTTGCTGTTCCTGGATAGTGTGTCGCAGCAGACAACCACCGCCACCATCGCCACCACAACTACCAAATAGACAGGCGAAATATCTGCAGCAGCACTCCCACCGCCCGCCATGATGTGCAAACAAAGCAAGTCAAACAGCCCTGATGATTTGACGTGCACAGCTGGAAAGCAAGCACTTGCAACGCACATCAAAGAGAGGGGCGCCGCAACACACTTGAACTTGGCGTGATGTGCAAGTGTATCAGCATACCACGTATGTGTGCTGATCCCTGGTGCAACATGTGGATACGTTGCATGGCACCACAACAACCGTCTGCCAGCTTGTCTCACCACCAGCCACCACACAACGCGCTTCCCGTCTCCGCACGCCCTGTGCACACTGCAGCGGCGCAAGCGATGTTGTGCGCGACACGGAACACATGCGGCGTGTGCTGGCTGTGCGCTTCAAGGTGGCCCCATCCAACGAGAAAATCAACCTGCGTGAACCTTTTCCCGTTGTGTGCACGAGCACACGCGCGTCTCACGGCTCTCTGATCCACCGCCTTCCTCGGCAGAATGCGTTATAACTACGATGAATCGGGCGTGACCTTCTACTACTTCGTGTTGTCGGTCATCGCCATCGTGCTGGGCCCCTACACCATCCAATCCCTCTTTTTGTCCAAAAGTGGGTGCTCCTCCCTGGCTGCCGCCCCGCCTGCCGCTTACCCGCACAACAGCACGGCATCCACGCGGCACCTGCCGTTGCCCTGCATGTCAGGAAAAACTCACCCGCTTAAGCGCTGTCGCAAGGAAGCGGTCGCGTCCGCTACTGCGGCTGCTCGTGATTGCCGCGGGCTGGGCCTTGTTTGCTTACCTGTCCTACCGCGTGCTCAACACCGAACTCGATTTCGCCGTCTGGGATCCGTACGAAGTGCTGGGCATTGACACGAGCGCCACGCTGCCGCAGATCAAAAAACACTTCAAAGTCATGTCGCTTAAGTTTCACCCAGACAAAGTGGTCGAGGCGGAGAAAGAGGATGCGCAGAATCGATTCGTGGACATCACCAAGGCCTACAAAGTGTACGTACCCCACCTGGCTCTCCTCATCCGTCCACACCCGTCCACACCCCTCGCATACACGCTCACTCTCCTGCCCGCACGCACAGGCTCACGGACGAGGATATCCGCAAGAACTACGAAGAATGGGGTCATCCCGATGGTCGACAAGCGTACACGCTGGGCATCGCCTTGCCTGCTTGGTTGGTCGAGGGCGGGAATGGCAACTGGGTGCTGCTCGTGTACGGACTGGTTTTTGGCATTGGCTTGCCTTTCTTCGTGGTAATGCGCACTGCCTGTGGTCGTCACCGCCGTAGGATGCTCAACACAACGCCATAGGGCCGCTGGTGGTATCGTTCGAAAAAACTCACAAAAGACCAAATCCAGCATCAGACCATGGCCTTGTTCTTCCGTGAATTGAAGGAAGGCGCAAGCCAGAAGTGTCGGTGTCCCTATCCGTGTATTCTAGCATCCGTCATGCTGACCCGCATTCCCCCTAGATCTGCTAGAGGTGTTGTGTGCCAGTATGGAGTTCCATGAGTTGTGTGCATGGGATGACGCCAAGGATGATCAACGCATTCCCGTCCTGGCCGATAAGATCCGCGATGTGTGCGAGGCCAAGGCGTCAGGCGACCGCTACGAGCGTTCACGAAAGGTACGTGCTTGTGCACCTACTGACTCACCCACGTGCCCTGCTAGTTTCCCATGCCATTCGTCTTTAAAACCAGCGTTTTGCTTCACTGCCATTTCCATCGCGTCGAGCTTGTGGATGCCGATCTGCGTGAACGTAGGCCCGGTTCTGATGATAATGCTCACTCGCGAGACGCGCCTGCGTGGTCGACTGATTAGTGCAACAGCAAGTGCTGCAAACGAGCATGCACCTTGTTTTGGGCATGCTGCAGATTTGCTTGACACGCAGCTGGCTGGAGACCTCGCTCAAGTGCATGGATCTGTGCCAGTGCATCCTGCAAGGCTGCTCGACGCACGACTCGCCCCTACTACAGCTGCCGCATATCACTTTCGAGAACGCTCGCGCGTGCCGATACCAGAAGAAGAAGCCGTTCCGAAGTGTGCGGCAACTGATGGAACTGAGTGACGCAGAGCGTCGTGAGCAACTCGCGTTCTTGGACTCAGCGCAGTACGAAGAGGTGCTCATGGTGGCCAACACCATTCCGGTGGCAACAGTGCCGCAAGCGATTATGCGTGTTATTGGAGACCATGTGGTGACCCCGGGAAGCATTGTCACCTTCCTGGTCAAGATCCAGATGTGCACGATGACAGACTTTGTCCGCAACGTTCAGCAAGGGAAATCGGAAGACGAGGCGGAGATGGCTGGCGAGGAGGCAGACGTGCTGATGATGAAGGACGAGGACAGGCTGTTGAACGGCGGCACTGTTGGATTCGTCCACGCGCCTCGATTTCCACTGGTACGTGCGCGGCTGACCATCGCCCAATGTTTCTCTCCTTGACATGCTGGGCAGAACAAGAAACCTTTCTGGTGGGTCATTTTCGCCGACACGCGGAACAACAGCATGATCACTGCGCCGGAAAAGATTACCGATGTGGACAATGTCAGCTATGTGAAGTTCCAGTTCCAGGCGCCGCCGCGTGCTGGCACATATGCTTTCAGCGTGCTTCTTAAGTCCGACTCTTACCTCGGCCTGGAGGTGAAGAAAGATGTGCTGTTGGAAGTGAGCGACGCGAGCTCGCTGCCGCCCGAGGAAGTGTACGAGGATGAAATCAGTGAGCCTGATGAGGAGAGCTTTGCCGGCCAGATGGCTACCATGCGGCAGCAGAAGCAGGGAGGTGGAGGCGGAACGATCAATGTTAGAGCTAAGCGAGATTCTGACACGAGTGACGACGAATAAGCGTGTTCGGCAGTGAGTTGTGCGTGAGTGTGTTTTGGTATGATAAAATGGCGATAGCGGAGAATGCCGACACTGACGCCACTGGCGCGACAACCGCAACAGTGGAGACGGAGACGGAGATGGAAGCGAACGAAAATCTAGGATTTATTATTCTGCACTTTACACTCTTTCATTGTGTGACGAGGTGGTGTTGCGCGGCTGTTTCAGCGTCTCCTTTGATGGATGGATGGATGGCCAAGCTGTGGGTGAAAGCGCAGCGCGGGCAGTGTTTTTTTGAGGCACACGTGTCTGCCTGTTCACTTCTGCGCACACGCTGAGCGTCGATGGGCAAATCCGCAAAGCTGTGCAAGCGGCCAACACGCAAGGAGAAGGATGTGGTGCGAGTGGCTAAGCAGTCCACCGCAGGACATGGGGGCAAAGTGGCAAAGCCAGGCGCATCTGTGAAGCAGAAGAAAGATGCGCAGGCGGCAGTTCAAAACAACGCTACCACCGCCACCACCACTGGCAACGCCAAAGGAAAGGCACACAAACAGAACAAGCTGTCGTCAGCCGCGAAAGGATCAACGTCGCACAAGAAGCATACCTAGGCGCCTTTTCATCCACCTGTGTGTTTGGCTATGTTGCCGTTGCCGTTGCCGTTGCCGTTGCCGTTGCCGTTGCCGTTGCCATTGCCGTTGCCGTTGCCGTTGCTATTGTACCGCTGTCATCGTTGTCATTGTACCATACAGTTGCCTCTTTCCCCTCTCTCTGTACATACGTGGAATACTGCAACTACACCAGGCTTTGGCAACAGCACATGCCTCTTCGGCGCGTTGATGTGGATGTGCAGCAATACACACTGCCTTACCGCACAGCTGGAAGCAGAAAACAAACACATCCCACTGCATACATGCACTAAACAACATTCCGCTGCATCAATGCGCAATCACATTCACGCTACAGCCCTTCAATAGCCGGTCACAAGCGAAATGACGCGTTCCATGCGTCACCATATCGCAGTGTGTCCAAAAAACCAAGTTTAGCATGTCGGGCAACCATTTCGTGCGCGTGTACGCCGTTCCTCTCCGCTTGGTGCGCAACGGATCCAAATCGCCGCTCTACTTCTGTGCCCATAACGTGCCCCCGCACGGCATCCTTCAGCGGCTGGCGACGCGCGCGCACAACTACTGGGTCACGCGATTTCAGCAAGCGGCAACCGGCACTTGGAAACAGCGCCTGCATGCACGCGCGGAGCAGTATCAAAAGCGTGTCGTTTCTCCCGACGAAAGGTTTCTGGCCAGAGTGCCGTCCCTACAAGAACTGCAGCAGAACGGTCCTGCCAAAGTAAGGGGCAGGGGGTGTGCAAGTCCGCTGACCATCCCCACCACGCCAGATCGAGCTGATACAGTTTGAAAACGAAACTGACACCGAGCAATCGCTCAAGCTGCTGCGACAATGCGCGCAACGCGCGTCCACCTATCATCAACGCCAGCGACTGTTGTCTGCATGCCTGATACCAGCATCCTCCGTGCTTTCTCTGCTCCCGTTTCCCAATGTTCTTCTCTTCTATCTCTCCTATAGATTCTATGCGCACCACACCTCCATGCACGGCGCACGAAGCATACTCGAGTACCTAGAGAAGCAGCGCGTGGCTGTACGAGACGAAGGGCGACTCAGTGTGGAAGAAGCTGTGCAGCAAGTGGAAAAGCGCGAGGCGCTCGAAGATGACGTCCAGGAAGCTGTATCTGCAGCGGAGGACTACACAAAGCAGCAGCAGCAACAACAACAGCAACAGCAGCCACCGCAAGACCAGGAAAAGTAGAACGACAACCGCTAGTGCTGCAGAGCGCAGCTGGTGTCGGTGGAACACCGCGTAAGCACATGTATGTGTATGTACCACAAATGCAACTGTGAGTGTGTATAGCCATAAAAGCGGTGTTTCACACACACAGACACACAGACACTATTCAAGGTCGCTGTGATGCTCGATGGACAAGCGTGTAGAACCATGCGTAGACACTTAGTGCGCTATGTTAGGCTGCATCATTGGAGTTGTTGCACTTAAACCGTCGCACACACACTGTGGCATAGGCGTGCCCAGACGTGTGGCCATGTTCACGAAGTAGCGTCTGATGAACGTGCTGTGGTGAACATGCAAACAATCGTCTCATACTGATTTCGAGGGAAACCCACGCGTGCGTCGGCCCGTCCACCAGTTTACACATGCAGGCCAGCGTTGATTCTGTGTCCATCCTTGGCCACGAATGCATCCACATCGGCTTCCACTTGACAGACCATGTGGTGCAAGACCTGCTTGCGCATGTACCCGCATCCGCCTACGTGATAATCACCGACCTGAACGTGGCTGAACGATGCCTTCCCGCGCTCACGCACGCCTTCTATCGCCACATAGGCACTGCGTTCAGTCCGGACAAAACGTCAGTGGCGGCGCCGCGGGTGCTCACCTACGCCATTCCACCAGGCGAGCTGTCAAAGACGCGCGAGATGAAGACGCAGCTGGAGGACTTTCTGTTGGCCAACTACTGCACGCGAGACACATGTATTCTGGCACTGGGTGGTGGTGTGGTCGGTGACCTGGCTGGGTTTGTGGCCGCTACGTTTATGCGCGGTGTGCCGTTTGTTCAATGCCCCACCACGCTTTTGGCAATGGTGGACTCAGCGTTGGGAGGAAAGACCGCGGTGGATACCACGCATGGCAAGAATTTAATCGGCGCATTCTGGCAACCACGGCGCATCTACGTCGATCTATGGCACCTGCGCACGCTCCCAGAGCGAGAGGTGAAGAATGGCTTTGCAGAAGTCATCAAGACCGCTGCAATCTGGGATGCGGAAAGCTTTGCCAAACTCGAGTCGCGCTACGTAGACATTTGGAACGCTGTGGTTGGTCGGATGGACGAGACAGTTCAGTTCCCAGGTGGGTGAGCGAATGCCACATCGCATGCACAACAAAGCCGTTCGCTGAGATCGCTGAGGGTACAGGTATGGCAGCGGAGACACGCACACAAGGACAAAAGCTGCTGCTTGATACTGTTCTTTCTTCGATCCGTGTGAAGGCACATGTCGTCACCGTGGATGAGCGCGAATCTGGTTTGCGTGGCTTACTGAACTTTGGTCACAGCATTGGCCACGCGATCGAAGCAGTTTTGTCTCCTGCACTGCTTCACGGAGAATGTGTTGCTATCGGGATGGTGCGTGAGGCCGAGCTGTCGCGGCTGCTTGGTCATCTGGACCAGCATGCGGTGGGCCGTCTCGTTCGATGCATAAAAATGTACGGCCTGCCAGTGTCGCTGGAAGACGCTATTGTGCGTCACCGATGCACCAAAGAAATGATCCAGGAGTGCAGCGCAGACGAAATGCTGCGACGCATGCGTGTGGACAAAAAGAATGTAGGAACTACGAAGCGCGTTGTGCTGTTGCATCAGATTGGCAAGTGCGTGGAAGAGCGTGCCAGCGCAGTCTCTGACGCGGACCTTTGCAAAGTTCTGTCATCAGGCGTACTGATAAAGCCGCACGCGTCAGAGAAGAACTCCACAATGGTGACGATCGAAGCGCCGGGATCCAAATCCATTTCTAATCGTGCTCTCATTCTTGCGGCACTTTCAGTTGGTGTGTGTCGAATTCGCGGTCTGTTGCACTCGGATGACACGCAGGTGATGCTCGCAGCGCTGACGCAGCTCCACGGCTGCACTTTTGAGTGGGCCGAGCATGGTGCAGTCCTGGTGGTGTATGGTGGTGGCGGCAAAGGCATGACAGTGTGTCCAGACGAAATTTACCTGGGCAATGCAGGCACTGCTGCACGCTTTCTGACCACAGCGGTTACATTGATCGATACACTTGCTTCCGACGGGAAAGACACGGTGGTTCTCACCGGAAACGCTCGTATGAAGCAGCGTCCGATTAAGCCGCTGGTGGAAGCGCTTCGTCAAAACGGGCAGAAGATTGCATTCGTGGAGCAGGATGGCTGCCTGCCCATCCAAGTGAAGGTTGGCTCTGGCCTGCGTGGCGGCCGTATCCAGCTGGCTGCTTCTGTATCCTCTCAGTACGTGAGCAGCTTGCTATTGGCAGCGCCCTGTGCGCGCGAACAGGACGTGGAACTGGAACTTGTAGGCGGGAAAGTGATTTCGCAGCCGTACATCGACATGACCATTGCGATGATGCGCACATTCGGAGCACGTGTCACTAAATTGGGCGGAGATGTCTATCACATTGAGCGGACAGGCTATCGTAGTCCAGCCGAGTATGTGGTGGAGAGTGATGCAAGTTCTGCCACCTATCCGCTCGCTGTGGCTGCCATCACTGGAACGGAAGTGTGCGTGCCGCGCATCGGCAGTACATCACTTCAGGGAGATGCGCGTTTTGCGGTCGATGTGCTGGCACGGATGGGCTGCGAAGTCATGCAGACGCAGGAGGAAACGATTGTGCGTGGTCCACGCCAAGGAGGCCTTAAGGCCGTCGACGGCATTTTAGACATGGAGCTGATGACAGACGCGTTCTTAACCGCAGCGGTACTTGCCGCCGTCGCTCACGGTGTCACGCAGATTCGTGGTATTGCGAATCAGAAAGTCAAAGAATGCGACCGTATCGGCGTCATGTGCACTGGTTTAAGGGCATTCGGTGTGGAGTGCGAGGAAGTCCCAGACGGAATGAACATAGTGGGTCTTGGTGGTGCAGCACAGCTACACCCGCCGTCACAGGGCGTGCATTGCTGGGACGACCATCGCGTGGCTATGAGTTTCAGCGTGCTTTCTCTTGTCACACCCGGTGCCGGTGTGATCATCCGTGAGCGACGATGCGTGGAAAAGACATGGCCCACGTGGTGGGATGCGCTCGAGCGTGTCTTGAAAGCCGAGTTGAATGGCGTGGATGTGACGGACGAAGTGTATGCGGAGAACACGGATGTGTTTAGCACCAGTGTGGTGCTGATTGGTATGCGAGGTGCGGGCAAGACTACTCTGGGAAAACTAGCCGCAACACTATTGGACTGGTCGTTCGTGGATATGGATACCGTTTTTGAACAGGCGCATCCTGCTGGGATTGCACACTTTGTGGCAGCAGAAGGATGGGATGCGTTTCGCACACGAGAGCTCGCGTTACTGCAGACGACACTGGGTGCTTGTCCAACACGCACTGTGATCGCGTGTGGTGGTGGCGTCGTGGAAACCGCTGCAGCACGATCGTTTTTGAAAGCTCACGCCGGCAAGGTTGTGCACGTTTATAGAGACTTTGTTGATATCGAAGCGTGCTTAAACACACCCACAGAACAGCGTCCGGCTTGGAACGAAGAGTTGCAGCAAGTGTGGGAACGGCGCATACCGTACTACGAACAGTGCAGCGACTATGAAATCCGCGCAAGTCAGGCATGTGGTCTTGACTGGACGCAGCAAGTACAACGCTTTTTTCAGCACATAACATGTCAAGGACCACCGGTCGCAACTCACCGCCCGACAACCTTTGTATCGTTAACGTACCCAGACTTGACGGATGCTGTCGAGCGAGGCGAGTTAGCGAGGGTGCTGGCTGGCGTGGATGCGGTGGAGCTCCGCGCAGACCTTTTACGCGAGAGCGGTCAGTGTGAACAACCGTCGGCAGCTTACGTTGCTCGGCAACTGGCCATTCTTCGCAGTAATACGATGCTCCCAATTATATTTACCGTGCGAAGCGAAAGTCAGGGTGGTCGCCATCCCGACAGTCGCATAGCCGATATGTTTGCACTCCTTCAGCAAGCAGTGCGATGGGGAGTGGAATATGTGGACGCAGAGTTGGGCCATGATCCAGCGCACATCAAAACGCTCACGCTTCATAAGCAGCATTCGCGGATTATCGCGTCGTGGCATGATCCAGCTGGTCGAGTAGCGTGGGACAGCCCGGAGATGTGGCAGAAGCTAAGCGAAGGAGCTATGTACGGCGACGTGGTCAAGCTTGTGTCTGTAGCAACGTCGATGATCGACAACCAGCGCTTGTTACGCTTTGCGACAGAAGACGCAGCACGATTGACGAAAAAGCCGATCATTGCCATCAACATGGGAGAACTCGGTCAACTGAGCCGTGTTCTCAACCGCACGTTGACGCCCGTGACGCATGCAGCGATTCCAGCAAAAGCTGCTCCAGGACAGTTGTCATTGCACGAGATTTACCAAGCGCGACACCTTACTGGCATGCTACCGAAGCGCAAGTTCTATCTGTTCGGCTCGCCCATTTCCAAATCCGTTTCGCCTCAGCTTCACAATGCTGGATTTGCTGCGCTTGGGTTGCCACACTCCTACCATCTGTGTGAGACGGAAGCGGCGAGTGACATGCTGCAGGTGATGCAACAAGTCGACTTTGGCGGAGCGTCCATAACAATGCCTTTAAAAGTGGATGCCCTTTCACTGTTGGACGACATAGATGGGGAAGCGAGCGACATTGGTGCAGTGAACACCATTGTTGTCGACGTGAACGGGCGGTGCGTTGGCAAAAACACCGACTGGATTGGGATCCGAGACGTTGTTCTGGCGAAATGCGGAACCCGCCGTTTGACTACCGGCCTTGTGATCGGGGCTGGTGGCACCTCGCGGGCTGCGCTTTATGCAATGCATGCGCTAAAGCTAGACCGTATCTATCTCTGGAACCGCACGGTCGGCAAGGCAGAGGCATTGGCAGCATCCTTCCGTTTTCAGATTGATGTGCTGTCAATGCTGGACGACCTGGCTGAGTGTCCACATGTTATTGTCGCGACCGTGCCTCCGACCGCGCAGCTTACGCTTCCCTCCAAAATACTGCGCGAACCAGGCATCTTCGTGGAAATGGTGTACCGACCGCGCGACACCGAGGCTGTTAAGCAGGCAAGTGCTGCTCAGTGGACGGTCGTTAGTGGCGTGGAAGTGCTGGTTGCGCAAGGTCTTGTGCAGTTCGAACACTGGACCGGCTGTAGAGCACGTGATGGATACCTGGCAGAATGCATGCGGCAAGCTGTTGCTTCCGCGTACGACGGTTAAAGGTAGGCTGAGAGTATGTACGCGGCATTGATGGTCAGTGAAAGCCGCGATCAGGCGATCGGCTTTTCCTTGCTCTGTGAAACGGCTCATGTTCCTGCGGAAACGATACTATGCGTCTGCTGACCACACGGCTTCTTATTCGGGTCTCTTGAGGGAAGCAAAGTGAGCCCGCTACCCAAAACCACAGAAAACAATAAAACAGAGAGGGCCTCTTCCATTCTCATGCGCTTCCAGTTCCTGTCTTCGCAGATCACCTAGGATCCCAATGGGCGACACATTCTGGTGACAGTATGAGTGCGTGGAAAGAGTAGGATGCCACCACGACAACAAACGCTGCTTCTACGTGTTGCACTTCATTCTGCAGCATCGTCAAGAACCATAGTTCGCCTTGACGTACTGCATTTTATTTCTCGTACACGCAGCAGACAGATCGTCTCTACGATGGCAACACGGCTCGACGAAACAGCCGAAATTCGTATCGCACACCACTCTCCTCCTGCACATCGCCTGGAACACTCCATCCTAGCCACTGCTCCAGATCCGCATGTGCACACTGCTGCAATGTTGGAACAACAGCGTGAGGCATGGGAATATCCACGTCAGTCTCAAAGTCGCCATGCACCAGTGTGTGGAACAGACAGTCAAACTCTGGCAGCTGGAACGCGGCAGTATACATTGCTGCACCACCCACTACAAACACATCTGCCACGGGCACCGGGAATGTGGTGCTCGTCAGCTGTCGCAGTGCCTCGTCCAGCGAGGGAACCACGCTTGTATGGGGCGTGGCTTCGCTACGCGTTGTCAGTGAACGGCTTCTGTCTGTGCGGATACATACAGCGTCAAGATCTTGGAAACAACTATGTTGTACCGATGGCGGAGCGGTCGGTATTTGAGCGGGATGGATTCCCAGGTACGACGGCCCATCACCACGACGTTCATCGCACCTGGTGGATGGTGCTGTCGCACAGTACGCGTGACACGATGGAAATAGGCCATTTCGGAGGGCAATGCTTGCCATGGCAGTTGGTTTGCGCGGCCGATGCCACCATGACGCGTTGTTGCCACAATGGCATGGATCTTCATTTTCGACGCGAACAGGTATGGGACGGTGCAGATTGATTGCAGTGCTGCCATGAAGACACAACCAGATGCAGGAAATGGAAACATTCACATTGATAAAGATAAAGTGAACGGGAATACTAGTACACCAATTCATCTTCCGTCTCGTCTTGCAGACGCCGCAAATGCACGCGATCGCGCTCTTCGCGTTTCTGTTCGAGAAAAACATCACGCGCAGTCCACTGTATTCGTTGACTGGGGGTGACGCCGTCGGCATCCCAAAGCTCATACTCCAGTACTCGCTTGATCGACCATCGCTCCTCAGCGTCGGGCTGCAGCATACCATGCACACAGGTGGCAGCCAGCCGCACGCATTCAGGAACATGCAAGGAGCCTTCCGCCACAGCGGCAAATGCTGCGAGCGCGTCTTCCACCTGCCAGGACGAGCTCAACCGCGCTCCCAGTGCGTTCAGTTGTTCCTCCATTTCAGGCAAATAGTCGCCCAACAGCTGGCCAAACAAGACACCGACCGACCAAATGTCCGCTGCGCTCGTCTTCGCCTCCCCGCGGTAGACCTCGGGTGCGATGTAGCCAGGCGTCCCGCATCGCGGAAAGCACCGGCCATCCACACGACGCGCGAGTCCAAAGTCGATCAACACCACGTGTCCTTGATCGTCACGCATGATGTTGGCGGGGTTGATGTCGAGGTGCACCCATTGTGCGTCGTGCACAACCATCAAGCCATGCAGCAGCTCGCCAACGATGCGCACAGTGTCCTGTAGATCGATATGGTCGAGCGACAACGGACGTAGTCTTGGCAGCACGAGCACCAGTCGGTTCTCGCTGTCGTAGAAGTGATGTAGAAGTTGGACGACGTGAGCCGACTTGCTCACAAGCATGTCATGTAACGCATCCACCTCTGAACGCGCCAGGTCAGGGTTGGGAACCGTTTTGAAGGTGACCGGAAGAAAGTCTCGTGCACGCACGCCAAATTCAATGGAAGAGAGATAGTTCTAAGCGTGGGTGAGTGGGTGGGCGAGGGGGGTGGGCGGGCGAAGAGAGATGCAATCGTGCCACCGCACTGCCGTGTGAGCACGTGTAACGTACCGAAAATTTGGGAAATCGATCGTTCACTAGGTATGTTGCTTCGTGAGCGCACGGCAGCCGCTCGCACGGCGCCAGGTACAGGTACTCGGCGCAGGGCGTCGTCTCCGGCTGCTCGTCCTTCTCCAGACTAGGGAGCGAGGACGGTGCTTGGTGGGTGCAGCTGGTCACCACGAGAATGGGCTCAAGCACAATGGTGCGTGCTCGTTTGACCCGAGCCAGGATGCTGGCGATGCCCCGATGCTGGAGTGTGCGTGTGCGAGTGTGTATGCGGGCATTTGGACGCGCACGCACGTGTGGCGCAACGGTGGTAGCATGCATGTCGAGGAGCGGGGACTGCGGCGGAGTCAAGTGGCGGAGGGATGAATAGACAAGGCAGTCGTCGTTGCTGGAGAACTTAGTATTAAGAGGCGAGGGCAGCGGCGGTTTGAGCTTCGTTTTGGAACAGTCTTTGAGCATTTGGTCAGGGCGGTGGTGAAGGAAGCGAGCCAACCAAGTCATGGCCACCCGCTGATAAGAAGCAAGATAAGATTCTATCGAAGATAGCGTTTGGCCCGTGAAGATTGAGTACCAACCACATGGTCGTGCGACTGTCTTTTTCGCTTCTCACCCTGCGCACCAACCGCCGCCTGTCCGGCTCCCATGGCCGTAGCCGCAGCGATCAACGGCAGCAGGAAACGGCGGCGAAGGCAAGGGCGGCAGAGAGAGAGAGGGTGTGCGGGTATACATACTACTCTTCTGCACACAGTCATCGCATATAGCCATCGGGGATGGGCATAAGCGGGGATCCGCAGCACTATGCGTCCCATGGTAACACAAAAACACGCCATCACCACGGCGGGCGTGTTGACGGGAACGTGTTGCAGACCACGATGTGTGTTGTTCACACCCGCTATGACTAAATAACCTGCAACTCTGTAGGTGTGTGAACGTGCAAGCGAGAACGAGTGAAGGATGCAGGTGCAGACGCAGGTGCAGACATACCACTATCATCACCACCTTTACATCACACATGCACAGGACTCCCCCTAACAAGGGCAGAACTACCGAGAAGAAGATAGAAGGAAGAAGGGGTCAATAGCAAGGTGGCAGAGTGTGGCAGAACACGTTGCTGGCGCAACAGCTTCGTTCAGGGTTACGAAAGTGCATACGCATGTCGCCACTCTGCTTACAGCTACAGCTGCAGCTACAGCTACAACTACAGCTACAACTACAACTACAAGTAAACATTTTAATTCTATTTCTTGTTTCTGTTTGTCTTGGTGGTGCCCAACTTCGACCTTTTCAAGGGAGCTACGAGGGATGAGTAAGCATACTGCACCTGCATATGCTACCTTCGTTGTCAGCCTCCTCCTCTTCTTCCTCCTCCTCCTCCTCACTACTCTCGTCCATGAAAAGCTCCTCGTCTGAACCTCCGTCGAAATCTGAGGCATCGTTCTCGCTTTCCGAGGCATTGGCTGTTTCACGCGCATCGTCGCTTGACGATGATGACGCCGCGTCCTTGTCTGCAAACTGTACTGACTTCTTGCCTTTAGCCTTTGCGTCTGCTTTACGAAGCACGTTCGCTTCCTGCTCTTTCTTGCGGCCCTCCTTGATGCGGATTTTCTCCTGGCGCAACTTCTCCTGCTCCTTGATCTGTTCCGGGGTCTTTTTCACTGCACACGCGTTGGATTCCATGACGTTCACACAGAGCAGACTGCGTCTTACCATAGCGATGATAAAGAACTTCCCCACCACACAGTCCAGCCTCAGCCTTTACCAGCCGCAGCTCAAGCCGAGGACCTAGCTCGGCAAGTCGAACAGCACGCACTGGCGCAGTGGCACTGCTGTTAGATCGCCCCGACTGGACCGACATCTGGTCGCTTGGCAGCTGTGTGTCAGGGCCATCTTCAGCCTCACTGTCAGATGCATACGCCTCACTAGCCATCGCTGTTCAGCTGTGGACGGTTGCGGGAAAGAGATGTGCTCACCGAAGTACAAAATCGGAAATATCCTCGAAGGTGGAGAGATTCGGGACCTCACCGCTGTGCGGAGCCATGGCACCGCCCTTTCCGCTGCTTGCCAACGCCTTTTTAATTCCTTTGGAGACACCGATGGATTTGATCAAGATTGCATAGTGGCGAAGGTCGATGGTATCTGTGTCGGCGTTGTAGTTGAGCACAAGTACACGTCGTGTTTCCGAGAGTTTGATCTGGAAGGAAGGTGAATGGAAGTGTAAAGCGGAAAGACGCAAACGCACGCGTCTGCGTGTGCGTACGTATGTGTACGTACAGTGCGTGGATTGATGGCGGGAAATATGTTCTGGAATACAGTGGCAATCAGCTTTAGATCGGCACGGTCTCCGCCAAAGTTGTTCATCACCAGCTACAAGCGGCACAGGGAGCCATGTGGTCAGACGGGGTGCTGGGTGGGGCTGGCGGAAGACCGTGGCTCTCTTACCAGCGGAGCCGTTTGAAACTCAATACCAGGGGAGCGTGGACGTCGTTGCAGCGCAAGCACGTCTCGTACCAAACTGTATTGGACCACACGAAAGGTCAGCGTCGGACCACGAGGGAGACGGGCAGTTCTGAGAGTGGTGCCACGGTCTGTTTTGCCAAACATCAGAACATGGGACACGCCCAGCTGGCCAGCGACATGCACAAAGTCCCTCAGTTTGTTGCTTTTTCGTTCCTAACGCGGTTGGACAGTTGACGCGAGGGGACAGCAAGCGGTTACCCGTAGCTTGGCAGCCGTGTTCGGTTCCATGATGCGACGGGTGTCGCGCACAAGAGCGGACACGTTAGATCCAACGTTGCTACCTGCGCGGATCACAAAACTCTTTGGCACCGCAGCCACGCCTGCTTCGCCAGAAGCTTCCGCAGCAGGAACGTGCGTTCTCGTCTTCTTCTGTGCGGGTGTGAGGGGCGAGCAGTTGGACGTAAGGCGCGCGTACTCTGCGTTTGGCCATGGTAGCAGTGTTTCTATAGAAAAAATAGCTGTCACGCGATGGCGGACAAAGACGCGGCCAACGAAGCGAGTTGTCCGGTCAATGAAAAAACACGCGCGCACTATTTGGCGACGCAGGGATGTCGCAGTGAAGACGCGATCAATCCGGACAATCACATGCAGGCCATAGCGCAGCAGCAGCCTGCACCGCAGCAGCGCGCACCGTTGTCCACCACGCGCGCTGCCTCCACCATCCCCAAGGCCACCCAAGGAAAAGACGTGTGGATCTATCCTTCAGAACAGATGTTTTTCAATGCCATGCGGCGGAAACGATGGACAGATGTGCGCGAAGAAGACATGTCGGTAGTGGTGCCCATACACAACGCGGTGAACGAACGGTGTTGGCAGGAGATCCTGCAGTGGGAAGCACTCCACGAGACGTAGGCACACGGACGGCACGTGAAGTGTGCTAATGCATGCGGTGGCTAGACAATGCGGTCAGCCAAGGCTAGTTCGATTCGAAGGCAAACCAGAGACACCGACGCCAAAAGCGCGCGTGCTCCACCACCTACTTGGCTATGCTATGCCGTTCGACCGACACGACTGGACGGTCGACCGGTGTGGAAAACAGGTTCGCTATGTCATCGACTTCTATGCCGGCCATCGTCGAGAAAACGATCCGCCAGCCAGTTTCTACTTGGATGTACGACCCGCTTTGTCACCAAGTGGACTGCTCGACCGTCTACGCATGTGGTGGCGCAACACAACGAAATAGCACAACAAATAACACAACACGCCTGCCCACTGCTCATGGGGTGTGCATGCTTCTTTCGGCTCATGCGGGCACCAGTGGGGTGCCAAAATCTGTGCACTATATATGTGTTGATGTGCTGGTGCATTGGTCGTGGTTGTAACTTCCGTTGTACACGGTAAGGATGCCTGTCTTGTGTACTTTGTATCAGCGTATGTGGTAATGGTGGTGATGATGACGTGTGCCATTCATCCCAGACGCTTCAGGTAATAAAACGACGCACTCCACTGTCGAAGCCACCAACACGGCAGCGAACAGCTGAGCCTGCACCTGCAGCAACTTGCTTTTGGGTACACAATGTGCTGTAGCCCACGCTGCCTTCCATGTCCCTCCACACAACATCGCGTACTCGCTGGTTGGCGTGGATGTCGACCACCATAGCAGTCATGTTTCTACGCGTCACAGTGCGCGTGCTCGTCTTTCCTGCACGCCTGTCCAATGACCGGAACAACGTAACCATCCGCTCCATGCTCCATCTGCACACATTTCACTCATACCGCTTGCTTCCCGTGGACAGCGGGAACAGACGGGTAGTAAGCATTAAGTACACATCACACTCCGCTTCATCCCTAGACCCCCCCTCATGTCCATCATCCGACCTAATACGCGCACGCGCCATCCTGCTGTCCTCATCCCCTCCCTCGTCGCCACAGCTGCCCACACTGGATGCAGCTATGCTGGTGCCCAAAACAACACCACGACGTAGCTCTTCAAATGCAAACGCTTTGGTGCTCGGGCAGCAGTCGAAGCTCACTGTGTTTTTTGCTGCTGCACCACGCGTTTCAGCCAGTGATACTGCTGCAAACGGTGCAAAAACAAGATGCTCTACACGAAAGAGACCACGCTCCTCCAACACACCAGGCAGCGAGCAGCTTTACCTAGATCTTGGCCAGAAGTTGCTGAGTGCCAAGACTTGTGCTGACTGCGGCATGTCCTATCATCGTGGACAGGTGGAAGACGAGCAATTGCATCAGCAGTACCATGATGATCATGTCCATGGACCGCGGTTGCGGCTGTTTAGTGCCTGCAAGCCTGGCGAGGTTGTGTGGCACGCAGCATCAACGGGAGGAGATCGCGTCATACTGGTCACGTCTGCGTCTGGTCGTGCACTACGACGACGTGTTGCTGAACTGTTTGTGCTGGTGAACGATGAACTGGGAGCAGTACATATGGATCTGGACCAATGTTTGGACAAGCACGCGATGAAGGTAACATCGTCCGTTTGCCAGTGCAGAAGTATTGACACCGTGATGCGTGCAGGCTTTTGTATACGTGTCTGGCACGGATGGACGCAGTTCGATGCGCGGCAGAATGATTGGCTACCTGCTGTCAGAGCCCATTCGGTTCGCCAGACGCGTGCTCACCAAGCCAGCCACTGCTTACCCCGAGTGTGACGATGCCATTCAATGCTGGTGTGTGTGGAAGATGCACGCTGCGTTTCTTCCGCTCTTATCGCATCGCTAAGCCATACTGTATAGTACAACGCTTGAGCCTGCGATATGTGGTATCAACCGGGTGTGGGCCGCGCGTTCAGCGCGTCGACACGGTGTCGCGCGACGACTGCTGGAGTGCGCGCGAAAAGACACAGGTATGGCACGAGACGGTATGATACCGCTGGATGCAATCGCCTTCTCTACACCTACCACTGCTGGTGCAGCGTTTGCCCGCAGTGTCACAGGACGCCAGGACTTCTTGGTGTACGTGGAGGGAGAAGAGGAGAAGAGAGAAGAAGAGGAGGAGGAGGGAGAGATGGGCAAAGCGTGAAGGGATAGGATGGAAGAGGGGCTTGCATGATAAAGAGGGTCAATAGTACAAGCTTGCACCAGCGGTCATCATCTGCAATTGTTTCACCAGCGCGTTAGACTACAATGGCTGTCCCGACCAGTCTTCCTCAACAAATGCTCCAGGTGTGCAGTGCCAACAAGTGCCATTCCAGCAAAGGATACGGTTATAAAGATAATACTGTGCAATTTACATCTAGCTCGTACTTTTCTGCGAAGCGACGGTAGCGCAGTGTGTCGACAGTGCCAACCATGTCAGCCACACGCTCCATGCCATCGATCAGATGCGGAAGATCGAGTGCAGTATCGCCTTGTTGAATAGCTATCATCGACGCTTGTCGCACTACCGCGTGAATGTCTGCACCACTGAAATTGACCATTCGAGCAGCAATCGATGCTACCCCGTCGCTGCTTTCGCTCAACAGCACACGCGCGGTTGGTATGCGGCACAGCGCTTGGCGCAGGATGTCTTCTCGGCCACTTAGATCCGGCAGCGAGACATATACCACGCGGTCCAGTCGGCCTATACCATTGTCAGTGACTGCCCAGGCATTGCCACACTGATTACCAGGTCGTAGAATAGCACCGTCGATGACGTCGGGATGGTTGGTCGCGGCCAATACGACGACATTGTTGTCCGCAAGACCGTCCAGTTCGAGAAGCAGCTGGTTGGTCATCTACAGCAACGGCTCTTTTTCAACATCACACCCCAAAGCACGAGCAGGCTACCTACTTTGCGACACAAATCGCTTTCCGCATCACGACTTCCGAATATCGCGTCGATTTCGTCAAGAAACACCACACAGGGTGCCAGTCGCTTCGCATCGCGAAACAACGTGGCAATCGCTTTTTCCGACTCGCCAATCTGAGCAGTGTATGGAAGAGGCGTGTGAAACAAGCGTGTGAGGACTGCACGGGTCTGCCCACCTCACCATGAATCAGCTGCGGTAGTGTCACAGACAGAAAGCTGCAACCGCACTTGTTGGCCACAGCCTTTGCGAGCATGGTTTTGCCGGTGCCTGGGGGGCCAAACCTAGTTGCCAGGATGGGGCAGATCAGATCGAGGGACGGAAGTGAATGCTGTACATGAGCAATCCGCGAGGTGGATGGATACCGAGGCGCTGAAATGCAGCACGATGCTGATGAAACCAAACGACAGTCTCTTGCAATACCCGCTACCCCGCTGTGTCAACGCTTGCGCTTGAAATGAGAGGCGACAGTAGGGCACCTACTTTTACGTAGGGTAGACCACCCACATCTGACCATTGCACTGTATCTACTGGCATGCAGATTCCCATTGCATCTGCCAGCTGTGCACGCGCCTGTTCGATCTGCTCTAGGGTGACGCACAATGTTCCGTCGTTTGCTATGATGATGAGTGGTGACGAGAGGTGGATGGGTGAGAGATGGATAGGAGGAGAGATGTTGTACCTGGCACGGCTATGCTGCGCACATCAACACACAGCTGCGCTAACGCAGCCAGCGTCCATCCACCTGTGCACCGCTGCGCAATGATATCCAGCTGTGTTCTGTTTGCTTCCACAGCCGTTTTGTCGCGCCCGTCATTTCCTTCCACGCGCTCTGCTGCGCCGGATAGCACACAGATGCGCATGTCCTCTTGCAGTGTCTGCTGTAGCATGTGGGTTCGTGCATCAGCATCCAGCTCGCCTAGCACACACGCTTCCTATCCCCACGCATGTCGCACTCGTTCTTGCTTTGCTTCGGCAGGTGGATCCCAAGATGGCGGATCTCACACCCGCGTCCGCGCAGGCACAGCAGCACACTCACCTGCAGCTCCGCCACCAGCAACACATCGATGCCACTGACCTCTTCCGCGGTAGCCACCTTCCGTGTGCCGTCGATGAGCCATGTACTACACAGCCTGCGTGACATACCACCAGCACACCATCGTCGGGATGCAACGCACGCAGCAATGCAGCCCACACCCAGAGCTGGGGGTCACGCAGAGCCGCACTCCCAGCCGGCAGCCGTGGAAACCAGCGATCCACATGCTCTAGCAGCACTAGACACGGTAGGTACGTGGCATACACGGTCAAGCATAGCGACAGCACAGCCTACAAATGCAGGGGGCAGCGTGGAGCGCAGCGCGGAAGGTGCGTTGTGCAGCCATGGTGGGGTTTCCCGGGAACTCAGCCGCCAGTGCAGCAGCATCCGCCACATGCAGCTGCATGGATGAAGGGGTGCGTGGTGTGAAGGAAAGTGTAACACAAGGGACATACCTGGGTGTGGAAAGTAGTGGCCAACTGCTTTACAAGCGTGGATTTTCCTGTAGCCATAGGCGGTTGTGAGCAGGAGTGGGCGTGATGCAGGACAAAGGTACCTGAACCAGAAGGCCCTGTGATGAGTACTGAGGGGGGGAAGTGTGATGCTGACCCGGTATGCAGGGAAGCAAGGTGTGTGCCCATGAGGGTATCAAAGTGTAACACACGACAGCATTGCATTGGCGGAGTATTGCTGGATGCACCGGGAAATGATCAGTGGGAAGCATGTGATGGAGCTAGGCGCAGGATGTGGGCTTGTGGGTGAGTGGGGAGGGAGAGGAGGTGCGGGTGGTGACGATGTTGATACGGGGTAGGTCTTGTGTGCGACCGACTGTTGGCAGCGGATAGCGTGATGTTGACGGACGTGCATCCCCAGGTGCTAGAACGACTGGCACACAACATGGTCCTCAGTAAGTGGGCAAGCGGGCGGACGTGTGTGGCATGACACAGCCACCAGACAGCGTGACCAGAACACGCATCCACAGCGTGGACTGGGATGACACATCGACACTGGACACGCTGGCATCACCCGTCGATGTGGTTGTCGGGTCAGACCTTGTAAGCGATCCTTTCTCCCACCCCACCCTGTGCTCACACCGACCACCAGGTATACGACCCCAGCCTTATTCCAGGCCTGGTGCAGACGCTGTGGCGCCTGATGACCGGCAGCAAGCGCATCGCACTCATTAGCTGCACAATACGCAACGCCACCACCTTTGCACTCTTTCTATCGACACTGGATGCGCAGCGTGGGTGGTGTGTGCAGCACCAGATGTTGACGGCGTGCATTGCGCTTGTGACGGTGACAATGGTGACAAAGCAACAGGGACCTGTTTAAAATAGAAGGCGCCAAAGTGGGCAGCGAGGGGCAACGGCTGTGGCCAGCTCATTGGCGGAGGTGACGATCGGCGATTGCCAGCGCCAGACTATTCAGCTGCTTTTTTCGACTGCACCCCTCGCCGTTTCTTCTCTCGACCCTGATCACCGCAGCCCCTCACACGCGGCCACCGTCACACCGCCAGCACGCCTGCCAGCACACCCGCCAATGGCCTCTCTCTCGCCAGCCCATCCCACTCCCCCGACAAGCACCTCCACCCGCGACCACATCCCCTCTCCCCGTAGTCTGACCCCTCCGACCAGTGGTAAGAACGGTGGCAGCATCGGTGGCCACGTAAGCGGTGGTGGTCACATCAGCGGTGGCACCACTACCACCAACAACCAACACAACAATCCCTTACAACGCCTTCCTTCTATTAGAGCACTGTTGCGGAATGTGTGGCAAGACGCCTCTGCTCCTCCTCCTCCTCCTTCCTCCTCCTCCTCCCTTGCCCACCACCCGCCTCTCCCCCGCACCTCCCCACCCTACCACGATCCGTTCTCGCGTCCTGGGCCAGTACCAGCACTGCCACGCGTCTTGCATTCCACCCAGTCGAGCTTCTATTCTTGTGATGTGATTGACCCCTGTCCATCGTCCCAGGGTGCGCTTCCCCACACCCCTGCCTCCACCCCCTCTGCTCCGGCGTTTCCCACGTCCTCTTGCGTTGTCATACGACGGAGATATCGCTGCACATACCCCAGCTGCGTGAAGTCCTTCACCACCTCGGGTCACCTTGCTCGTCATAATCGCATCCATACCGGTGAGAAGAACTACGCGTGCCTTCTCCCCGGTTGTCCGTCACGCTTCTCTCGGCAGGATAACATGATGCAGCATTTCAGAACACACGGTCCTGATGGTATCTCGCGTGCGCGTGGCCGGCCCTCTGCCTACGACATCGCCGCACGAGTGTACGCCTCGCGTCTGCCCTCCTCCCTCCCCCCGCTTCCCTCCGTGCCGATAGAGTCCCAGTGGGAGACACCCCCCTCCAGTCCCCTCCAGCCTGTACGGCTGTCGCACGCGCCGTCCCTTCCACCGTCTCGTCCATCATCCCGTCCATCGTCTCTTCTAGTGTCCACCGCCGCCTCCCATCCCCCCGTCACAGACACCCAGGCCGTCCTGTTCCGCTACTCAAACCAGTCTGCGCGTGCCTTCTAGCGCCCTTCCCCTCCTCCTCCTCCTCTCTCCCCATACACTCCGACACCCGCCTAGATAGACGTGTATGTGGTACTGTGTCGTGTGTGTGTGTGCGTTGGCTGCAGCCTATCAAAACAAGTGTACTCCTAATCATTATCTACCGTCGTGTCATCTTGTTGTGTGTCACTGTGTTATGTACCACTGCCTAGTTTGTGGTCCACACACATCCTCACCGTCCACTACGCTGTGGCGCCGCCACCCAGCATGGCAGTCCCACACGCGCAGCCAGAGCACGCGAGGGCGGAATAGAACGTGTATTAAGAGGAGAGCACGGAAGCACAGTAATGAAGACACACGGTTTTTCCCATCGTCTCTAGTGCTGGTCAAGCACTTGCTGAGTCGCGGCCAGAAGTGGCCGAGCGTAGTGGTTCCGCCACAGCGTGTTCTGCGATCTTCTTCGCTTAAGCAGCACACGCGCAGCGAGGGGTCGGCACACATACGTGATGTGCGAATAAACTTGCAAATAAAGCAAGCCGGATCAAGACTTGGCTTGCAAGACAATCCTGAAATGCAAGTCAAGTCAAAACACGCCATGATTTGGCTTGATTTGGCTTGACTTGGTTTGATGCGTGCCAACCCCTGCAGCTTGGTTGCAGACGAGGGGGGGAGAGAGAAGAGAGACAAGGAAAGAAACAAGTCGCACTCCATTCTGCATCAGTGTGCACAAACGAACACCAGCCAGCTGGCATCATTGCCGTGCACACACAGCGAAGGATAACAGGCGGCTGATCAGTCGGTCATGATGCTGTCTGTCTCCTCGTTGTCCTCCTTGTTGTCCCCCTTGTTGTTGCCCCCGTCATCCACTCTGCTGCCTTCTTCTGTCTCCACACCTTCTGCTTTGATCCCCTCCGCATCTGGTGCGAACAACCCGTTCATAGCACTCCTGAATTCGGGATGGTCGCTCAGCAGCTTCATACGCAAAGCAACCACCGACCACGTCGCAAACACTTGCATGTAGCGTTCCGCCTGGCCAGACTCGCGGATGATGATCGGGTTCGACCGTTTCAGCTGCACGATCAGGAAGTCACTGATGAACGCATTGATATCGTCGTACTTGACTACTTCCACGCCTGGATAAGCTTGTTTGAAATATTTTACATAGTCGTCACTGGGATTCAGGAAACGTGGCCAGTCATCTCTCACACGCTCCAGGGTCGCCATCAGCATCACAGCATCCGGCAGTGCGAAGTACTTCATGCTCCGTGCCAGATCCAGCATGCACCAGAGAGTATATATGTCTGGTTTCGTTCTGTTAAACAGGAAAGCGCGCATGCTTGTATCCTTCGTGTCAAGTGCGAAAGTGTCCTTGTCTGGTTCCTCCATGTCGAACAGCCGTGTTGCCATGCGGAAATAGGGGCCATCAGCAGCAGCTTGGTTGTTGCTCACACCCTTGCCCTTGTCCTTGCCCTCGCCCATCTGCTCGTCTGTGATCACCACACCACCCTGCTTGCTGGCTGTGTACTCTCTGGGGTATGGAAACCGGTTCCGCGGCAGCTCTTCCCACGCGTGTTCCTTGTCTCTCTTCAGAAGAGGAATAAACTGTCGTATGTTAGAGTTCAAACCTAACGTATCCGAATCATTCCTTCGATTGCAGAGCAGTTCAGCACCCACCCGAATCATGTAGCTGGGCGTCGGGGGCGGAAGGACATTTCGCTCGAGTAAATACATAAGACCACTCATGTCAGCGTAGTCCTTCGGCTCGGGGGAAATGAACCGGGTGTACGGATAGCTGGGCTCAAAGTGGGATAGAAGGTTGTGTCTGTCAGGGCCGGGTGCACGGGGTGCCGGATTCATACTTTGGTTTCTCACACTTAGTATAATAGCTTTGTTCTCAAGATGTCTCAGCACTTTCACCCATGTGACTTTCGGCACTTTCAGCCATGCAAGCACCGTTTTGGAAGGGTCCAGTGTCGCGCTATCCGACATGTTACTAACTCCGTTGATATCACCGTTGAATGCGGGATCCATGGAGAGACGTGCAAGGCGTTTGATGTTTGTGAGGAATGGGTCGAATAGCTCGTACTTTGTGGTGTCCACGTGGGTGAGGTCGACATAGTAGCGCGGGTGCCACACCTTCTGGCCATCCTTGTCGAGCGTGGGGTTGTAGCTCCGGGTGCCGTCGTCGTTCTCCTTCGGCAGCAGTGCCTCGATCTTTCTGTTCATTTCGACGACCATTTGGTTGTTCACATATCTGTCGTTGATGTTCACGTTGAGGATGTTGAACACTGCTGTGGTGACGTCGTTGGGCAGAGCCGTGCTTGTTGGTGGCAGGTCGTCGGAGACTGTGGCAAGGCCGGTGCCAGCCTGTGCAGAAGGGCTGCTTGGGGTGGTGGAAGTGATGGCGGTGGCAGTGGTGGCAGTGGTCGGTGCGATGCTGCCAGAGCTAGCAACAGACACACTGCTGCCGGAGAGATGGCTGGCAGCGCCAGTCGGCCCTGTTCCTTCTTCGCGTTGGCGGTTGGCGGGGATGGCGGTGACGAGCAGCGCCAGCTGCAGCAGGGCAAGGGTGGAGATAAGACGCATAGCGGCAGACAGTCAAAGTGTAGAAGCAACAAGTAGTGAGCAGGCGATGAACGGGCAACAAACAGACTGGCTGGCTGGTGGGCAGGAAGAAGGTGGCGAGGTGGCGGGGCGGCGACAGCAGCGCTGTTTCACAGTTGTGCGTGTGAGCGGCAACAACTGGTAGAACGCGGCACACAACCAGCACGCCTTCAGCAGTGGCGGTTGACCGTTGCAGTCACCAGCATGCACACACACAGCGTGTAAGAGGACACGCTTTGGCGAAAGGGCAGGATGGCACCTGCTCTGCATGTGCGTGTGTGTGCGCAACAAAGTAAGACCGGTTGCTGTGCTGTTGCTTGCTGTGTCGTCGCTTAGACAGGCTACAGTGCTGTGCATGAGCAGTGAGACGCGTGAGTGTGTGCTCTGCTGTGCGGCTGCTACTGTAGCGGCTGCTGTGTGAATGTGCCAGACACTTGCTGGGACAGCAGAGATGCAACGCTAGGCAGTAATAGGCAGCAGATTGTGTGGTGTGGCACAACCACTGTACACACGCACACATAGACAAAACACCAAGCAGACAGACGAGAGTAGAGGAAGGAGTAGATGCATAATAATAACAGCAGCAACAGCAACAACGACAACAACACTCCATTCTGCATCGGTGTGCACAAACGAACACCAGTTAACTGACATCGGTATTGCACACAGTACATCCACATCCACGCAGACGACCCAGGTAACCACACCCCCCCTCTTCAACCCCCTCCCTGCTTGCCACCACGCTGCCCATATTCTGCATGCCTCTGGGCAGTATGATCGCCATGAACGCTGGACAGTCCTTCAGCACCGGTGTGTTCTTCGCACGCTCGATCCACCCGCCAATCACTTTTTTGTAGCCAGGATATATCAGCGTACGGCGCGCTTCTGCCTCCGGGATTCGTCCCAGTTCACGTGTTTGGAGCATCTGATATGCTGATTTCATGAGGGGGAGATGTGACTTCGTCAACTTCGGCACCAAGAACCGCGTGACGAAGTCGTCTGCGCTGCTGTATGCTTCCATGGGCACATCGGGATACTCCCCTCTGAATCTGGCTACGGTCGATGCGTCAAGATCCATGAGAGACCATTCGTCGCCATAAGCACTATATATGCTCTCCACCAGCACCACAGCGTCGGGGATGATGAAGTTCTCCATCCGGTGTATGATGGCAGTTATGACCCGAAAGTCATAGCTATTGTAGCGCTTCCTAGAGAACAGTGCCATCGACAGACGGAAGTGCGAGGAAACGATTTTATCGCTTGCAGGAAGGGACTTTTCTTCACTGTATAAGGAGCAATTGTCCTTGGGGCTCTTTCTGTACTTGTCGAAATCATCGCACGAAGGGATGGTGTTCAGTGGCGCCCACTCCCACGTCTGCGATTGTTGTCTCGCCAAGAACTCAGCAAGCGACCGTGAGCTAGGATTATTACCCAATGGAGTATGAAGTAAATGCACAGCACCCACGCGCACTATGTCGTCAGACGAGGGAGGAGGAAAGACGGCGTGGTTCAACAGCGTAGGAAGAAAGTGAGTAGTATAGGGATAGTCATGTGGATCTGCAAAAATGAACTGTGTGTACGGGTATGTGGGCAGGAAGAACGCCAGTTGCTTGTCTTTGTCAACGGACGCATTGCTATCGGAGGAGAGGGCAGAGACGCGTCTCTCCCTGTTTACACCGAAACGGTTAGAGCACGTTGTATCAACATATTGCAACACTTCGAGCCACATGGCTGGTGGCAGTTTCAGGTATGGCAGCACGGTGTCAGAGATGTCCATTGTCTCGGGGTAGGGTTGAGGACTTGTTCTAACGGCGGTCTTATCGGGGGCAAGACCGATGGAGCGGCGTATGAGGCTCGTGATGCGGTTCATAGCTGCTATGCTTTCGCTCATCCGATCGTCTTGCGACAGGTCAGCAATAGCATTCGGCTGCCACATTTCAGGCTCTTCTTTGTTGCCGACAGGGTACTTTGTCAGTTCTGTGCCAGCAGGCAGTTTGTTCTTCAGGAGCTTCCTGATTTCAGCAAACACCTTAGCGTCGGTGTCGTCACTTGCTGTACTCCCCAAGAGGTTGTAGACCTTTGTCACTTCGTCATCGGGGAGATAAGGGTCGGTCTGCTGAGAGTCTGTCGATGTGGTGGTGGTGCGTGTTGCCAGTGTCTGTGGTGTGCCACTGGCCGTGGTAGAGACACTCTGCTGGTCGTGTTCTTGTTCCTGTTTTTGGTGCACGGACAGCGTGTTGGCTGGTGTGGGTTCGCCGCCAGGCGTGGCAGCGACAAGCACCACCAGCTGCAGCAGTGCAAGTGTGGATAGGAGACGCATCGTGGCAGTGGAGAATGAACTGACAGAGCAGACAGACGAAGCAGACAGACGAAGCAGACAGAACAGACCGAGGTTAGCAAAGCAGAGCAGGCGGATCACAGACACACAAGCAGTGAGCAGGCAAACAGAAGCAACAAGCAGAAGCAATAAACAAAGCACAGGCAGCAAACAGGCTGGCTGGCTGGCTGGCTGGCTGGTGGGAAGAAGGTGGCGAGACGGTGAAAGTGGCGCTGTTTTACAGCCGTGTTGGCGAGCAATAAACTGGCAGAATGTGGCGTGTGCGCTGTTCCTTTCTTGCGTTCCGACATGGCGTCCATTGTCAATCCGCCCGGGTTCAGTCTCAGCACATTCCAGGACAACCAGAAAGCAAAGGTGCTCGCGCATTGTGTCCAGCTGCTGACGCGCTGTGTGGCACACCAGGTCAAACCTAGGCGAGTGTCGGTGGATGAGGTGAGCCATGCGAATCTGAAACTGAAAGTACTTCACGCACCACCAGCGCTCGCTTGCACACACTCACCGGTGCTGTGCAGAGAGCCTGGGATGTAGCGCTTGGACCGGCAAAGTCCATTCCCATGAACGCGTTTATTCTTTGGATGGCCGGCTCTGGAGTTCAGATATTCTCGATCATCATCGCTGGCATGCTGCTTGTGCAGCCAGTACGCGCTGTGACTCAGCTGAACTCCGGTACCACTACGCATACACAGTACTCGTCCGCTGGTTTGCCAATGTCTTTGGGTAGCGTTTGAAAAGTTCCAATCCTCCGCCGGCAACTCGCTGATCTTGCCCAAACTTGTGTTTGTTCTTTTGCAACTCGTGGTGTTTGCAATGGGACTGTACACGCTCTCTAATATGGGGCTCCTTCCGGTGACTTCGTCCGATTGGCTCATGCTTGTGAATGCAAAAAAGGTAGCATCGCCTGTAATGTGTTGTTGCTGCTGCTGCTGCGTCCGTTATTCACGCCACCTTGTCTCCGCGTGTACAGCAGGTGGAGTATGCCTTTATATGGCCTTGATGCGAAAGCGACATAGATGTATAAATGGGGTCAGTGTAGGCAGGGCTGTGTTTACTGAATACACGCATACACGTGTCAACATGTGTAAATGCCTGTGTAGGCGTGTACTAGATGTGGGGTGGAACAGACTGTGTTGACTTGCACAGTGGCAGCTCTTGCACAGTGGCAGCTGCAGGCGCACTGGTCTGGCCAATCTAACGGGTGGGAGCTGGTGTGGGAGCTGGTGTGGTGGAGAAACAGCCATGCACAAACCCGGGTGCGTACACGGTGGTCTGCACCTGCTGGCTGGTGCAAGCGGCTCTCTATGCAGCAAGTGCAGCGTGTCTCTGTCCAGCCTGTGTGTGTGCATGCCCTCGCTGTATGCCATCCTGCTGCAGTAGGGTGTGTAGCGTGGCGTGGCGTGGTAGAGTGTAATGCAGCATGGCGGTGACGACCACATGTGGTGGTGGTGGCAACAGCAGCAGCAGCACGGACATCAGCACTACAATAGTGGCCACACTGCTGTGTCGATGGTGTTGCATCTCCGTTGTGCACAGCACGGTGCAGCGATACAAGTGGTGGTGGTGGTGGTGGTACGCTGCGTGAAAGAGTACTACACAACGCGTCTATACGCAGCGGCGGATGGGAGCAGCGGTTCTGCAGTGTCGCACGCGAGACAAGGACGCGCTGTCGACAGCGACTGCCAGCAGAGATCGGTGTGGCGCTGCTGTCGGTGCTGGGAGGGGATCCCCACCAGCGGGGACATGCAGAGGGATGGGTGCAGCAGCTGCGGCAAGACGGGGCGGTGTGTGGTCATAGCGGCAACGTGTGTGGTAGTATGTGTTTGTGTGTGGCGGGCAGAGCGAAGGGTGGAAGCGCAGTGTGCGCCAGGCGTGCTCCACAGCGACAGCCCGCCTGCCGCCCCCTCCACACCAGAGCAGCTGCTCGGGGTGGATGGTCCCAGGTGCGACTACACATGATAGATACGCGCTAACAAACCAGCCACACGCCGTTTCCATTGCTCCACACTGCGTTGCGGCAGAACAGGCACATCCCGCGATGACACACACGTTGAAACAGGTAAACCCCAGAGAATGCTGTGTTTATGCCAACACTACCCGGTCGATGTGCAAGCTGTGCTAAAGCAAAACACACTCTGTATTCAAGATTCTATACGTCAAACAGTCTCAGTTACAGATATTCAAGCAGGCATCCTTTTCACTAAAGCGCTTTCCTTCTCTTTGACGCGACTTTCCTTTCTACCTCGTCCAGAACTATTGAAAGGCCTGGCACCAGCGTTTTCATGTTTCGCTTCAGCCTCGCTATGTCATTCAGCTCCAAATAGTCTTTGATGACAGCCTGCACTCTTCTGAACGGTTGGCGTAGCATTCTGTACTTGGGGGTCATGATTTCGAAGGACTTGGGATCTATCACTGTGTTAATGGCGTCGAACGCTGCCTTGATATCCACTGAGTTGTTATGTGCCATCAGCAGACACTCGATCAGGTCGAGATACTCGATCAGCAGTCGCTTTAGAGAGTACATAGCCAAAGCCACTTCTGCATAGCAGGCTGTCTGCAAGTACGTCACGCTCAGTCCAATGGCATGGAAAATAGCACTGTCCCGATACTTTTTGTCCAGCGCATTGGCATGAATAGAGCGAACGGCGTCTATGAGATCGACCAGGTGAAGTATGTGCACCTTCGTGTGTTCTGGCACCTGGAGGGCCAGGACGTCGCTTGTGACAGTAGCGATCGCCTCTTTAGACAGGCTTGGGTCGTCGTTGATGGCCAAGACGGGTTGTAGTGAGTACAGCCTGCTGCCTATGACAGAGACTGTCTTGAAAATGGTGGGCTCGGCAGTGGGGAGAAGCACGCCTGTCGCTGGCGGTGTGTAAGGGTGGCGCACGGGGATGCCCAATTCTTGAGCGTCTTCGTTTACAGCAACGGCTGTAGACGTGAAAGCCACGGCGGCAGCCATCAGCACGAGCACGGTGTGTGGCTGCATGCGCGTATGCCGGAAAACGAGAAAAAAAATGTTCCGCCCTGCACGGCGATTTTGTGAGCGAGGGCTGGCTGCTCAGCCAGACCATGCCTCATTTCGCACAGCACCTTACAGCGCCACTGCGCGCACACCCAACAGTGATTGATCGCGGTTTATTTGTTGGTTTACATGCGTTCCCCACAGATAGTGATCTATGCGCGTGCATATGCGTATGCATGCACATGTACACACACACGCTCAGCCATCGTTAGCACCACGCATCCACCAGCCGTTCAAGCGTCTGGCTGTTTTGATGTTGTTTCGCGTGCGCTGGCCATGAACAGGCAGGCTTTGTTGATGGCGTCTTCCGCGGTAACTAGCGATTTCCTTGTGATGTACGATATTGGCGCGAACCTCACGCTTCAAGTCCGCTTCCAAGGTCATATCCGAGAGTTTCTGCGTCAGCGCGGTGATGCGGGGGAGCGGCAGATCTCTCAGTTTGCAGTGCGGGTGGATGGCTAAGCGGGCGCATAGGCGTTCTGCTGTGGATGGCCCAATGCCGTAGAAGTAGGTGAGCGCGACGCGCACGATCTTCTGGTCGGGCAGATGCACGCCAAGAATATGCATCGGAACACGGTCACGGAAGCAGTGCAGGCAGCGGTGGCGACAACGGCAGCGGTGGGCGGCAGCGTGCGAGGGCGTTGCCGGAAGTGCCGCGTTCTCTCGCGTGTCTTGCTTTTTGTGTGTCCACACGCGGAAGGAATGTCGCGTCCAGAGCACCAGGCACCCCCAGAAATCGTAGGCAGCAGGCGTGCACACACGCATTCGTGTACTTCCACTCACGCCGTGTCTGTATCTGTGTCCGTGTGGGCGTGGGTGTGTTCCTCGTGGCTAGTACTACAATGACGACGAAGCACGCAAGTACACCCAAAAGTAGCCTCACAGCGACCACACGGGTGACACCGCATCCCAAGCTGAGCTGTGTAGCACACGTGTAGCCGCAATCCAGGCGGAGATGGCTCTGCGCGCGCTTGAGCTGCTCAACCTGCCGCAAGAGCAGTCTTGTTTTCTCTTGGACATTGGATGCGGATCCGGGCTGAGTGGCGAGATTCTGGACGAGGAACAACACGTGTGGGTGGGCGTAGACGTGGCACCCGCTATGCTAGGTGGACTACGTCGCAGCACCCGGCAGAGGCTTACATGCGTGTGCGATTAGACGTGGCGAGAGAGCGTGAGGTGGAAGGGGATCTATTTCTACACGACGCTGGCCAGGGTTTTGGCTTCCGTCCTGGCACGTTTGACGGCGCCATCAGGTGTGTGCGTGGTTGTGTGCGTGGTCGTGTGATGACCCGCCTATGCTAACCACGCCACCATGTGTCTCTTCTAGTGTATCGGTGCTGCAATGGCTGTGTAATGCGGACAAGAGCATTCACAATCCATTTAGTCGTCTGCATCGTTTCTTCACGTCCTTGTATGCGTGTTTAAACCGATCGGCACGTGCGGTCTTCCAGTTCTACCCTGAAAACGACGCGCAAATCGACATGCTCATGTCGGCGGCATTGAAGTCCGGATTCACTGGCGGTCTCGTGATCGATTATCCCAACAGCAAGAAAGCCAAAAAATACTTTTTGTGCTTGTTCGTGTCGAAAGGAGGGGAGATACCTCAGGGGCTGGATGGTGCGGAATCGGTGGGTGCCACCATGAGCTACGAAAAGAAAAGGTAGCACAAGCGTGGTTGTGGGTGATGTGTCGTCTAATCACTGTGGGTGCTGTAGCGGGCGTGGCCATCAAGGCGCTGCAGGACGGCGCCGTCCTGTGAAGGACAAGAACTGGGTGCTTCACAAGAAAGAGCTTGCGCGCACACGCGGCAAGACGGATGTGCCATCGGACTCGCGCTACACGGCTCGGAAAAGACGGCCCCGGTTCTAGCGCCTTGTGTCGCATGTACAGCCACTGCCCTTTCATTGCATACACTCTGTTGACGGGGTTTTTGATCAATAAAACGGAATATACACTTGGACTGGTTGTAGGCTTATATTGTTACTGTCTTGTCGTAGGGTGCAGGGTGATGCTGTGGGTGTCATGGGTCAGGGGCACTGGTGCCGATTGCACTCACGCGAAGACAGAAAATGTGGTGGATGCAGTGCGACAGACTGTTTATTGAGACTGTGCTGACTGCTCCGACTGAGCAAAGAATGCAAGTGCATTCCTACTGCCTGCGGCCACTCATCATAATGTACACGTGGATGGAGGGGGAGGGAAGCGTGGATGACGAAGGGGGTGTCAAAGCAAGCGATGCCTTACTTCGTGCAGCAGCACCACTGACCTTTCGTCTAAGGGGAGGGCAGCCTGTCGTCGATGCAGCATCCCTTGTCGGATTTACAGTCGCATTTTGAGCCAGCGCCACAGTCAGGCTGGAAGCCAGCAGCATGCCATATATGACAGGAACAACCAAATGCGCAGCATGACGATGACAGCTCGGTGGCGACATCCTGTTTCAGGAGATCGATATTTTTTTCCGGTTCGAAAAGGAAAAGCGGGATGAAGGGAAAAGGGTCGGGGTTGTCTCGAGGAAGGGAGGGGTCGTTAGAGATATGGTAGCCGTCGTTGTTGTTGTTGTTGTTGTCGTTGTTGCAGCTGTTGCAGTTGTGTGTGGATGCGGGTACGGGTACGGGTGCGAGGGTGATAGTGCTGACGGGCGTGATATCTGTTGTATCCTCCATTTCTTCACAGTGACATCCTGTCACAGAGCAATCGCAACACTCGTTGAGCAGTGACTCCACTAGAAGAGAAGGTGAGCATGATGTATGACCACGATGACCTACCTTTTAGTAGTCGTCGACGACATATGCAGCTGTCGCTGCAACCACAGCCCCCACCAGCAGGACGCGCACGCACGGTGGCGGGTGTGGGAAGTGGTGGAGAGGCGGGAGGAGGAGCGGGCGAAGAAGCATATGAAGCGATGGCAGAGGAAGCGACGATGTGCGAAGGAGGGCAGATCGCAGCAGCGAACGTGGAGGCGGGAGCAGCGGTGGGAGGGGAGGCAGCGGTGCTGGTGTTACAGACACAGCGTACGTGTAGCTGGTGGGTTTTGCGTAGGAGGCGACAGTGGGGACACTGAGAAGGCGGCCGACCCTTGGGCCGCACTTCAATGAGTTCACGATCGTGGTGGGTGCATGCGGAGGTGCGGTGTCCACGAATGCATGTCAAACACGCGAACTTAACGCCTCCAATAAGTAGGGTCATGAAACACGAGACTGGTGGTTTAAGGTGGCGTGAGGCGTGCACGTTGTTTGTTCCACACACATGCACACATGCACACATGCACACATGCACACTGTTGTCGCTGTTGTTGCTGTTGTTGCTGCCGTTGCTATTGTGACACCACAACAACGCCACACCCGCATCACAACGGCTCTGTTGCTGTTGTTGTTGTGTCTGTGCGTTGTTGCATGTGTCATGCCGCAGTCGCGTATGCATCCGCTCTGTTTACCACGCCCACACCATAGCCACGCCGTCTTGTTGACTCCGTCCGCACAACCGCCACTGTCCCCGCAATCAAGCGGGGGGAGTGCCGGCGAATGGCTGCACGCGGCGGTCAATCTACGCGGAGGCTGCTATTCCAATCAGCAAGGGCAATGACATCATTAATGATGAAAAAAAGTGCCCTGACATCACTGGCTAGAATGACATCACCATTGTATAAAAATCAGTTGCGTTTGCCGAGACAAGCCGAGGTATCTTACGCTGACTCTTTCTGTCTTATCATCTTTGTGCACATGTCCGCGCCATTACAACCCGTCGTGCCGATCGTCGCCCAGGCCGTTGGCTTCGTCAGCGATCCCAATGGATACTCCTATAGCTCAGCCGCCCGTGCTCAGTGGATCGCTCTCTGGGTGCTGTGGCTCGAGTGGGCGTTGCTCTGGATTGTGCGCTGGAGCCTAGAACCCAGAGTTGTCACCGCAAACAACCATCATCATCAAGAAGCGACCGTCAATACAGGCGCTACAATGGCTGCTACAGAAGTAAGGGAACCAGAGACTTCCTTGGTAAGACCAGACCCCCTTTCCTCCTCCTCCCATCGCCACCATGCTCACATCCACCCGCAGACATATAGAGTACGATCAGCCGACCGTATCCTCCGAGATCTTGTCATCACCCTCCTCCTTGTCCTTACCGTCAACGCTGTGGCCCGCGGAAACGGAAGAGCCGTCAACATCCTTGCATGGATATACTTTGCCTTCGCCACCATCTGGGTTGTCATGGAACTAGTAACACATGTTCCTGGATGGGTCCGTGGCTCAGGCGGCGTCATACTCAAGGGCATTGCATTGGCCATCCTAGCCTTGGCTTTCGCCTGGGGATGGCCTTAAACATCCTTGTCTCTATATCATCCTTGCCTCCCTCGGTTTGTCCAATATACCTCCTTCGCTTTGTAAAGTAGCACCTCTGTCTCCCTTTTCTGTCTGTTTGTCACCCTGCTCGCTTACTCGCAGCAGTATCCTCTCCGCTATGCACACGGCATAGCACAGCCACCACATGCACTCCATTCGGCATCGTTTCTCTTGTTCTGCGGGCATGCATACATCCTCGGTGGCACGCACATACGTCTGCAGTCTCACTCTTGTCTTGCCAGCGCTTCGCAGGCCACTCTTGTTCAACCGCTTGCAACTAGTCCTATCCCCGCACGCGTTCTCTTAGACCGAACTGAACCGAACTAGCAGCATAGCGAGAGCTGTTGACGGTGTATGCAGATCAATGGTGCACAACAGCACAGCACAGCATAGTTCAGCACGGCTCATCTCCACACGCACCTCACCATGCACCACATCTCCATAAGTATTACACGGTGTTTCCAACATCCATACCAGCACACCCACACGCCACTCACGCCGGCTGGAACAAGTGTGTCGCCTGCTCTACGCTCAAGGAAAGCGAAAAGTAGTGTGAAATGCAATGCATGTGCGCGCGCTCGTGTATTTGATCCCACCCGCTTTCTCGCCTCTTCCACGTGGCAAGTACTGCTACTACTCCTACTCCTACTCCTCCTCCTTATGTGGAGGATGCATGCGGAACCGCTTCAGTTGCCGGCTGAAAATATCCTTGCCCAAAGCCGACCTGCTGCCGCCCATCGCGTCTTGCCCTCCGCGTTTCCCCAATAACAGCGCTTTCTTCCGTTCTCGCACACACTCCAGTTCCGGAAGCTGCTCCACAGCGCCAAACGCGTCTGGTTCTATCGGTGGCGAGTGCAGCCTTCCCTTGGCCACGCGTGTGTCACGATACTGCGGGGTTGCTGCTGCTGCTGCCGGTGACTGCATCACATGTTCCGTGTAGGTGAGTTTCTCAATCGAGCACACACGACCCCGCTGATCGTCGTACGACAAGTCGTGCGCAAGCCACGATAGCTTATGCTGATGCGTTTGTTAGCGAGGCAATGCAGTATCTGTGTGCGCCTTTCGCACACTGACCGTCATTCGCGCAATCTGTGCGTTCAGCCGTGGCCCTTGCTCCGTCGGCTCGGCTTGGAAGCGCGTCTGTCGTCTTGTCGGCGTGACCGGGCTCAAATACGGATCTGGAGAAGCGGCATGACAAAGACGAGGGATCAGTATGCCCGTCCGCCTGCGTGGACGGCCGCGTACTTGCGCGGTCCTGGTGCGCGTGCGGCAGACGGTCGGCGTCACTTCCCGACACAGTTGTCGAGTGTGTTGCGTGTCGGCTGGATCGTTTCTCCGCTCGGCTGAAGCCGTAGCGCACATGTGGAACCGCCATCAGATCGGCGCGTGGATTCAGTCGGGACATGGCCAGAGACGTGGTACAGCCTGGCTATATGCACTCCGTCGCAGTCACACGCGCCTTCCCATGTCCGCGCTCTCGCTGACCAGACGGGCGCCGATGATTTTCCGTGCCAATGAGGAGCGTCGTAATGAAGCTCCAGGCGCGTTTCAGTTCCGCACGCCAGTGCCAGCATCGCCAGTGCCAGCACCAGCACCGCTAGTATTGTCCCCAACGATAGCCCCAACACTAGCTCCAACACCAGCTCCTTCGGTGACGGCTGGTATGCGAGTGTGTGCGGCCATATGAAGCTGACGCGTCTGTATGGCACGCAGTACGCGCACCGACAATTCACACAGCGGCTGTACCGCTATCTATCCAACTGCCAGTGTTACACAGTCGCCCGACCGCGCACCATAACAGAGATAAAGGTGGTGAGGTTGTTCGCATAAACGACACACAGCAACACGCTGCGGCACCATCAGTCGCCATCACGCCAGACCCGCTGCATATGTTGCAGGAAGTGCAGCGGCATTTGAGTCATGCGCTTCGTGAAAAGGCAGGATGCGGGATTGCACTGTGTCGCATTGCTCAAACCTGGCCCGCCTCTTCCTTCAACAGGATGCAGCGTTGCGCGTTGCGGAGTCCCGTCTAGAGGAGACTGTTGAGAAAATCAGCGCCACCAGAAAATGTCAATCCGACATTGAACAACAGCTTCAAGACGCCAATCAGAGCGTGGTCACACAAGGGAAAAGGTGGGTGCTACGTGGCTCGTGCTGCAAGTGTGCTTGAATAGCAGACTAAATGATGCCCTCTGGTAGCATTGAAATATTGATGCAAACACAGCAGCATCTTTCGGTACAGCCTTCAGTGTCGCGTTACATTTTTATTGAGCCGGCAACGCTGTAGGCGATGATGGAGAAACTTGGCAGCGGAATGCATCGCATCTTGGACCAGTGTAGCAAGCAGAGCGACACCATCAAACAGCTGCAAGCATGTAGGCAATGTGCTTGGGCAGCGACTGCTCTTTGCGTTGACCACTTTCTCATCTATAGCCAACGCGACCCTTGAACGCGAAAAGGATGATGTGCAGACATTGCTGAACAAGCAAACGGAAAAAGGTAATCGTTTTGAGTCAGGCGGGTGGGATAGAGGGAAGATTGCTGTCGCTGGTATTCATCCTCAGTGAAGCACACGAGCAACAGTTGCAGCACGAGGAAGCATTGGCCCAGACAAGGATGACAATCATGGAGTTGACTGGCCAAGTCCGCGCGCTTGAGCTGCAACTCGAGTCGTTGCATCGCGAAAAGAGCAGCGGTAACTACACTGCTGGCTGTGCTGCCACACGTAACCCCATCTTGTACCCAGCTATGGATATGCAGATCACCACGCTGCTAACAGAACAGTCAAGCGACTGGAAACAGAATCTGGCCAGCACGCAAGCCAGCCTCTCACAAGCGATGTCTGACTGCAAGGAAAACATCACTCACAGGTGAGCACTTGTTGCCTTGCTTGTGGTGGGGAGCGAAGGAGAACAAATGTAGTCCGTTATGGTTAATCAAGTGGTGTGTGTGTGTGCGCGTATATAGGCTATCCGAGGCTACCCGAATGATTGCCACCACGGAGAATCGGCTTGTAGAACACGGTGCTCGAACCACAAGCGATATTGAGCGGTAAGCTCGGCCTTTCGCAGTTTGTGCGCTACAGCACGACCAGATCTGTCACTGAGCTCCGGTGCGAATTTATCGCTCAGCTGTCGAGTAAGGATGAAAGGTGTCTGCAAGTGAGCGAGCGACTAGCTCATACTCCGCGCTAGTATGCGAATGCAATCTGATGAGTTAAACCGACTGCAACACCAACTTAAGAACCAGGAGCATACGTAGGTCGCGCTTTCATCCATCGTACTCACGCGTGCAGGGAGCAGCAGTATCTGGGGAAAGTACGCGAACTGGAATGCAGGTGTGAAGCGAGAGATGCGCATCTTGAAATTCTCGTTAACAATGGGGAAGTGTGGACACGCTAATGCGCGAGCGCGAGCAGCACGAGACTTCTATGCAACACCGTATGGTCAGCTTCCTATCCAAGCGCTCTTGCTCGCGTGTACAGTTTGCTCATCGCGTGCCACAGGATACACAGACGAAGGAGATTGAACGCTTGCGAGTAGAGCAAAACGACCTGCAGCTAAACGTGGCAGATAAGCAGGTATGCATTCATGCTCTACTTACACCATCTTGGCTCATTTTCTGACATATCCACGACCTCAGCGGTACGCGGAAGAGTGCACGCAAGCGCTAGAAGAGTGCAAGCAAGCGCTAGAGGAATGCAAGCAAGCGCTGGAAGAACGCAAACAAGCACTGGAGGAATGTAAGCAAGCGCTGGAAGAGGAGCAAGTAACCACTCAACAATTGAAAACGACACTTGTAAGCATAGCGTGTTGGAGCATGCATACACCTAAAATGGCAGCAAGAGAATGCACTGCATGCCGCTGCATATGACATATTGCAACGGCAGCTAGAGCAGAAAGAACTTGCACTGGCGGAGCAAACAAAGAGCGCGGAGAAAACAATCAAGCTGGAACTGGTATGGACTCAGGCGGCGCCCACAAGAAGAGAGCCGGTGTTGTAGACATGTGTTTACACTGCCGGTAGATGGCTGTGGGTAATGAGCTGAAGAAAAAGGAGGCACGTGTGAAGCAGCTGGAGCACGAGCTTGAGCACACGATAGTGCAGCACCAACTGAAAATGCAAGCATACGCAGCCACTCTTCGACAAGAACAGCCACAGGAGTCGCGGGGATTGCCTTTGCAAGAATCGGTAACCGCTTTACGTTGCAGTGAACGTGTTTGTTTACGATTGACAGAGCCAAAGTCCAGAATCGCTATCGCTCATCGCTAGCACAATGGCGGCAGACCAAGTGTCCAAGGACAATGATCTTGATGTGGGCGCATGCAATCGCAGAGTATCCTGCCCGCCCGCTGAGCCGGAAACAGCGGCGTGTGAGCAAAACAACACTGTCCAGAAACCCGAACCGCGCAAACGGTAGCATACCCTTTAGCCTACCCCGTGCAGACATGACTGAGCACTGCTTCAGCTCCATTTCCGCAAAGTACTCGGCTGAGTCGAGCCATCCAGCATCGGTGCTACAAGACAAAAGTACCAAAAAAATTGGCACCGCTACCTTGGTACCCGCCCTTCCCCGTCTGCTCCATCTCATCGCTTTCGATGTTCTGTTTTCTAGAAAACATCGAAGCGGACCAAACGTGCAGAGTGACCAAGGGGAGCTGATAGTGTACGTCCGGGTGGAATAGAACTCTAGGCCTTGTCAGAGTGGCAGCGCCGTTCCTGCATGTATAAACTGCAATCGGAGAATACTACACAGCAGATCATTGGTGCGAAGGAGCATTGTTCTTTCTTCTTCCCGTGTCAGTGTCGCAGCGGAACTTTGGTAGCACTTTTGGCAGTCCCATGTAGGCAACCTTTTCACTAGCCCCCACACTTCCAGCGGTGTGCAACTATAGCGTGCGAGAGAGGGGAAAGAGGAGGAATAGAGTACACGCACACATACAGGGCAGTGAGACAGATGTGTGTTTTGAGAAGGGGTGAGGAAACGCATCAGCCCCTTTTGATGTGTAGCCACATTAGACACAGCAGTTGCTCTTTCTACCGTCAAACACTGCTTTGACATCAGTTCATTCTAGCCACTTTGTTGTGCGTCAGCGCTGGTCAGGCCGCTGCAAGCTTGCTGCGGAGCGGCATCCGAGCAAGCCGTGAAGCGAACAATTTCCGCCCTACGCCACACTGCATGGCAGCCCGTCCGCAGCGCACTTGCAACAACAGCGACAGCGACAACGACGACAACGTGCCAGTGTCACACTATGCACATTTGACTACGGGTGTGCGTGGCATGCATACAGCCGACAAACCAGCAGCGGTCGCGACGAGGGTTGTGTCTGTGCGGCAACGGCGGCGATGGTGGTGCAAGGGCAGCGGCAACAAGGATGGAGCCAGTGGTGCTCGCCGTCGCTGCTGCTGCTGCTGCTGCGGTGGACGTATATGCGTGGCAGTGGTGTTCGTCTTGTGCTTGCTGCTAGGCGTCATCGGCTATTTCCTGTGGCCACGTACTCCCGCGCTGCAGATCGAGGCGCTAACGGCTGGTGATGTCCACGCTGACGGCTATGAAAGCGAGTTTGTGACACGTGGTGGCAAGCTGCAGCTGGCACAGTCGATGGTCTTGAATGTCACCGTCAACAATCCTAACTTTATCGCGTGGCGGTTCCACAGTGCAGACGCTGAGGTATGTGCAGCATGACGGCAGTGGGCATGCGTGTTTACTGACACTCCTGCTTGCACGGCGGCAACAGTTTCGGAACACGGCCACCGACCGGCGGATCGGCAGTGCCCATCTAGACGACTTCGTGCTGTCAGCGCGCAACTACACAGCACTGCAGGCAACAGGACTGATGCTGTACCAAACAAGCAATGCGAGTGACACGACATTTCGCGATCTAGTGATGGCGTGTTCTGGCACACGCATTCCCGTTCCGATCCGAGTGATGATGGTGTTTGACATTGTCGGAGTGAGCTGGCTGACGCGGCCACGATTCGAACTGCCAGCAGTGTGGGTGTGTCCGCAGAACCTTACTGCCGTAGATCCACAGATGGTATAGATTGTTTGTGTGTGTGTACCGTTGCTGGCGTGCCACTGCCAGTGCGATGTGTGTTAGACGGACGAGGATGTAGATGGAACGGTGGCTGCTTGTGCCCAATGACTACATTAATAGCCCCAGGGTGTTGTGCTTGTGCTCATGTTTGTGTGTGCTCATGTTTGTGTGTGTCTGCTTGTTTGTTCGTGTTCGGTTGTCGCGTGTGTGGCCTCCGTTGCTCGTCTGGCCCACGACGCGCTTTGTCACGCGATGCTGTGTGGCAGGCGCGCTGGCATGTGTGCTGCCGCAAACACGCTGCGTCGCACGGCACAGCGGGCGAACACACCGCCACCGCCACCGCCGCTATCGCTACCACTGCTACTTCGCTGCTTCTGTTCGACTCCTCGTCGCCGACTCCCTCACCAGGTGCGCTTTGTGCTGGCTGGCGTGGACGCTGCGCGTGACACTGCCGCAACCGACAACGCGTTTGGCGGGGTGGTGGACGGGACGCGTGCACCGCTGTCACTGCCATGGTCGACGGCGGAAGCCACACCATTCTACTCAGTTGCGGCAGTGGCGCAGCAGCGCAGAACCGAGACGACGGTTGGGCGGTGGCGACCGATGCACGAGCAGCGGCAGCGCCAACCGCGCGTCGCCACCACAGCCGACTTCGCCAGCATCAGCCAGCCGCTACGCGACCTCACGCTTCCCGACACGTTGCAGCAGCTCCACGACGCGTGCAGGTAGGTGTGGGTATGTGGGGGGAGGGTGGTGGTGGTAGTATGTGGACGTGTGTGGGCGTGTGTGGGCGTGTGTGGACGTGTGTGGACGTGTGTGTGTGGATGTGTGCGTGTGGATGTGTGCGTGTGGATGTGTGTGTGGGTGCACACAGACGATGGCATGCTCACTATCGCATGGCACAGGCATCCAGAGCTGATTGTGCTGTGCAGCGACGACCAGCCACACCGCCTTCTTGACGCGCTGTCTCACGCATTCCCGCGCACCACCATTGTACGGCCATGGCACTGGTGTGCATTCTCGCTGACGGGTGTGTACGCATATGCACTTGCACTTGCACTTGCACTTGCACAGCTAGGGACGATAGCGGCAGCCACGCCGTTCCACACTGGGCTGCCTGCCACGCTGTTTGTCGACGGACAGGTGTGTGCAAGCGGAGCTGCTGGGATTGCAGTACACAAGCGCGGGACTGCAGCACAACAGCCCTTGCGGCTCGAGATGGCATTCAACGGACTGCGTGCGCTGGGCAGACCGACGCGTATCACGCGGTAATACTGCATGCGGAGTGTGGTGCACAGTGTGTGGAGTGTGGAGTGTGGAGTGTGGAGTGTGGTGTGTGGTGTGTGGTGTGGTGTACACTGCTCAGACACTCATGTGCGTGGCTGTTGTGGGTGTAGGTGCCAGGGCAACATCGTGTTGGCATTGGACGGGATGGACGCGGTGCGACAGTTGACACGGCACGTGAGCGAGCAGTGTGGTGCAGCTGTGGGGGCACCCTCCGTGCTGTATGCTGGCTTGCTTGCGGACAGTGAGGGTCAGGACGGCTGTGGCACCAGCGACGTCAGTGGTGCAGACACAGATGCAGACACAGATGCAGACGTGGTGAGCATGCATCGGCTGATGGGTGGCGATCCGACGCGCGGGAATGTCGCACTGGACACCGTGCACGACCTGGTGGTGGGCACACGCGTGCAGGTAGCACACCTGTCGCTGGCTATGGTGTGACGCGACGCAGCTGTACGCAGCAACTTCCACGGCCAACGTGGCCACCACAGCTACCACGGCTGCCCAACGACTACGCATCGCCAGCAGAGCGGACACACTGAGCGTGATGGTGTGTGGCGAGGGGGAAGTGCCCTCGCACAGCGATGTCGACGCCTGGACCAGTCGTGGGATTCTCGTGAAACGCACACACGACACACATGCGTGGATCTGCACCGCACCCGGGACGACCGTGCGTGTGCAGTACCGGTGGTAGGCAGATACAGTGTTTATTCGCGGGGCGGCGCGTGTCTTGTGCGCAAACAAGTTTTCCGGTTTTCTTGGTGTGTATGGTGTGCGTGGTGTGAGCGGCAGCGTTATCGACGCCGCCGACGCCGCCGCCGCCGCCCTGTCCATCTCCAGCTCGGCACGGAACACCGCGTGCACCGGATGCGTGATCTCGCGCAGCAGGTCCCGAAGCTGGTCGCGCGGGAAGTAGCCGATCTGCTTTGCCATCCGGTACCATCTGGTGGCGTTGGGGTGTGTGTAGCGGAACTCGATGCCCTTTCGCAGCATCAGCTGGCAGGTTTCGGGGGTGATGTGCGCGTATCCAATGTACTTCTCGACCCACTCCTCCACCACGGATATCTCGACAAAGAAGAGCCAGTGCTTGAGGATGGCGTTCCACATGCGTGTCGATCGCACGCCCCGCTCGTGCGCCAGCCGCGCAACATCCAGCGCCTGCTCCTTGCGGCCGCGCGCCAGCAGGCCCCTCACCAGCACCTGGTACGTGTAGCGGTCCGCGTTGCAGCCCGGGTCGTTGAGCAGCGCGTGGACGTGGTCGAGCTCGCCGTACTTCAGGTAGAGGGCGGTGATGCGCGTGAGCGCGAAGCGGTTGGGTGCTATGCCAGCCTCCTGCATACGGCTGATCACCTCGATTGCCCCTGCCACATTCCCCAGGTGCAGAAACGCGTCCATGCGTGCCATCCACACAGCGCGGGTGCGTGCGGCGGGCGGCACGGCTGCCCACAGACGCTCGACTTTGGTGGTGCTGCCGGCGCGTGCGTAGAAGCGGATCATGTGGGCGTGGTCGTTGGGCGTCAGTGCGATGAAGCGTCTTCGCATGTTCCACACCACCGTGCTCATCAGCTTGCGCCGCCGCCGCATCTGCCGCGCGGAGGCCATCGGGACTGCAGGCACGGAGCGCAGCAGAAACGGCAGCAGCGTGCTCGGCACCGCCTCCACGGATGTCCTTGCAAGCGCGCAGCGGATGAGCGACTCATCGGCCATGCACAGTGCCTTGCGCAGCGTGGGGAAGTCGGTGGCGGGTTGCAGGGTGTTCAGCAGCGGCAGGCGGCGAAGCGGCAGCATGCAAACACAGCAGCAGCAGCAGCAGCAGCAGCAGCAGCAGCGGCAGCGCTGGCAACACGCGTGGCATTGGGCGACAACTGCGCACGGGCAACGGAGAAGGATCACCATGTAGCCTACGGTTGCAGCTGTGGCTGGAGGAGTGGCACACTGTACTGGTGTGGGTGCAAGGTGGCGGCATGGCTGGCTGTGGATTGCGGTGGTGATGTCGATGCTGGCGGTGGTGGCGGTGGCACACACATCTAGCGGCAGAACAACCGTTGTCGGGGATGTCAACATATGCGACAACACTGCTTTACGCGTCGGTTGGTGGCACGCGGGTGTTGCATGGGCATGCCGGCAGTGTTTGCGTGTTGCTGCACCACAATTTGCGGCTGCTGTGTTTGGCGGCTGAGTGGGCAGCGGGTGCCGACTCCTCGGCACAGCCATGCGGCGCCCAGAGTCGTGGTCGAGCGATTGTCCGTTTCTCGCTCACACTGGCGGTAGCCGCACACGAACGCATCGTGCGTGTGCGATTTAGCAGGGCTACGCGTGTTCCGCGCGCTGCTGCCTTCGCACACGCACGCACAGTCGCGCCGCCAAAACAACCGCCTGTGTGCCAACAAAAACACCGCGCCTGCGCCGACCCACCAATGTCCGCCACGCCGCTCCTCGTCAAGCGTCTGTCAGCGCGTGCACGGCTGCCGACGCGCGCGACGCCCAACGCCGCCGGATACGATCTGCACAGTGTGTGGAGTGTGGTGTGTGGTGTGGTGTACACTGCTCAGACACTCATGTGCGTGGCTGTTGT
>QZWT01000159.1:0-27054 GCA_004114315.1 Cochlonema odontosperma | reverse complement strand
CCGCGTGTACGGGTGTGTGGGCTGGAAGAACACCAGTTGCACATTTTCGTCAGCAGACATCTTGTTGTCAGGAGAGAGGACGGAGGCGTGTCTCCTCTTGTGTGCTTGGTATTATATAGAGCATATTGTATCGCATATTGCAGCACTCAAAACCACACCTTTGGTGCCAGCTTCAGGTATGGTAGCACGGTGGCAGATATGTCCATTGTTTCGGAGAGGGGGCTAGTGACTCTACCACTAGCGGTTCGACCGTAGTTAGGGTCGATGGAACGACGCACGAGTAGCCTGATGCGGTTTATGGCTTTCTTGTTATCGCCCAACCGAGCATCTTGCGACAGATCAGCAACAGCATTCGGCTGCCACATGCCAGACACTGCTGTGTTGGGGATGACAGTGCCTCCCAGTTGTGTGCCAGTGGGCAGCTTGCTCTTCAGTAGCACCTCGATTTCGGCAAACACGTTGGTGCCGTCACTTTCTGCACTCACCAAGAGGTCAATTGTCTTGTTTGCTTCGTGTGTGGACAGATGGATGGGTGGTTGGGAGTGCGGTGGTGGCGATGGTGGTAGCGATGTGCCACTCTTTATAGAGACGCCGTGTTGTTTGTGTGTGGCTGGTGTGATGGCTATCTCGGGTCTGTGTGCGGGCGTGGCAGCAACAAACACCACCAGCTGCAGCAGCGCGAGCGTGGACAGGAGACGCATCGTGGCAGCAGAAAGAAGAAAGAAGGCAGCATGTGATGAACACCGTAGCAGGAAACGTGCTTTGCACCACTTCATGCAATACACACGCGCTGCGAGGTCGGAATAGGCAACATCCCGCTCGCTACATGCGTAAAACTGGGATTGCTAAAATAGCAGCCATACTCTTCACCTTTACAGAAAGAACTCCGCTAAACGAGGAACCAAGCGTGTGCAGTCCATGACATATGTGTGCTACATTGCTTATACACAAAACAAAAAATCCTGTTAAACGTACTCCTCCCCCATTACCCTAACTTTGCCATCTAAGGTGTGATTGCTTATACTGTGGTAGCTTCCGAGTCAGAGGTTCTTCCACTTCCTCCTCCTCCTCCTCCTCCTCTCTTGCCGTTGCAAGAATAGTGACCCCCATTTCCGTATCTTGTGCTACCACGGCCGGAGGTGGCAGCGTCCATGGTGTGGGGGCACCGGTTGCATTGCCGCCACCAACAATACCGCTTTCATCGCTGGGGATGCGATACACGGAAGCTGACGAAAATGACGGAACTGTCTCGTACACTAGCGTAGCAACAGTTCTCGGGGCGGGGTAGCCGATGATTTCCGAGACATCGGCTTCCAGCTGTTTGTCTAAGCTCATATTGTTGCTGTTGTTGTCGACAAGATCGATCGCTCGCTGCTGCTGTGTCTGGATCACGTTGACGAGACAGCGTCGCCGCTCACGCTCAAATTCACACCAGCGGCGCATGAGAATCTGCGAGCTGTCGAACTCTCCTTCTTTGTCGCCGTGCGCCGCACCGTCCTCTTCGCCTGCCACGCGCCGCGTTTCTCCCCACGAGAAGTCGTCGAAATGCCAGAAAGCATATGCTGGTAGCACAAAATTCCAAATAGGCAATGAAAAGAGATATACAAGCATCCAGCCAACATAGACCACCCGGCGAGAAGTCATCACAATCAACACTGCGGGTAGACCAAGGATGGCGGCAAGCAACAGTAGCGGGATCAGCGGAACGGGGGTGGTGAAGAAAGAAATCACAACCAGGTACAGAGTGAATGTAATGGCAGCAGGAAGAACGACCGTGCCCACCAGCTCCATGAAAATCACAAATTGCATACTGAAGCAAAAGGTGCCGCACAGATCTCGCACCATGACCAGCTCAAGTAGGTTGTGAATTGTCGAGTTGATCCAGCGACGCCGCTGCGACAGCAGGATGGCAAAGGTGTCGGGCACCACGGTTTTGCATACGGCCTGGGGAACAAAAAGCATTTTGCGTTTCGGAAATGTCTTCAGCATAAGCGTGGTGAGAAAACGGTCTTCTCCGAGTAGCAATAGGTTTTTCTTATGCAGCGTGTCCACCACATTTTCAGAATAGTGCTCTACAATGTCAGGGTTGGCGAGAATCGGCACCCAGTAGCCGTGAGAGCCTTTCGGCGCCTTAATGCGATACATGCAGAAGCAGCCCGGCAAGCAGGTCACACCGCCGAAGATGGACTCAAACGCTTTTGTCATATGATGCGAGATGTAGTACTCAAACACTGGAGAAACACAGCCACATGAGCATGAATGTATGTGCTATGGCCGAGGAGTACCTTGGATCATGGTCACCCAGCTCTGTGATTTGTTAGCAATCTTCGTTTCGCCACACAGCCCCATCACCGCCGGGTCACGCATCATCACCGCGATCATGCGTGTGAGCGAGTCCGGGTACACTTTTGTGTCGGCATCGACCATCAACACGGTTTCAAAACAGTCGGCAGGCACGCCAGACAGGTTCCAAACGGCGTTGAAGAACTCGTAATCCAACTCGTTCATTCGCTCGTCAAACATCACGCGCTGCAAGAAGGACATTAGTATGATCTGGCTGTCGCGTTTTCCACGATTGCCAGCTTTCTGCTTGCCATGCTCAGCGGCCGTGCCGCACTTGACGATCGTGATCATGGGCACACGGATCTGCTTCTCGTGCGGAATACAAGCAGCATCGTCGTAGCGATAGTACCCCGCGTACACCTTTGCCATGTTGTGTCGTTTCTGGCCATCGGCGATCGCTACATAGCTGTGCGCTTGCACCTGCTCCCGCGGAATCAGGAAATCCTCCATCATATCCAAACAGATTTCCGGAGTCGACTTCGGATTGCCGGCACCGGTGATCTCACCATCCGCGATCACGAGCAGCAGCTTGTGCGTGGCCGGGTAGTCCGTCATTGCCAGCGAATCCAGTGTTGTGCGCAGCCCATGCTCACCCTCTGAGTAGCAGGTGACCAGCATGAATGCGTGCGACAGGGGAAAGTCAAATGCAGGTTTGGCGTCAGCAAGCGCGGCAGCTACGGCAGTGCTGTTGGCAACCAAAGGGCCAAGCAGATGCTGTCCGATAGGAATGTTGGCCAGATGAGGCGGCAGGTTGGCCGACAAGCTCATGGGTGTCTGAACCGCACAAATGTTTGGCGAAGGGGGTAGCGAGCCAGGCGTGTAGATGGAGGACTGTCTGCTGCCGGCTTGCGCGGCCGCAAGCGCTGCACCGGGGAAAGAGAACTCGGGGTAGATGTTGGATTGGCGCCGGACAAGGGTGGCTTGCGTGGGGCGACCTGGCTCCTCTCCGGGAAGGATGCTGGAGAAGCGGCTGGTGGTGGGAAGTAGATTGCGAAGTGGCCGTCGCCCGGCAAAGCCATACGACGAAGCTGCCTGAGATCCCACAGGCGTCGTAGGTCTTGGTGGGGCGGAGTATCCGTACTCTCCAGTTGCCTGAGAAGCAGCTGTGTAGGGGACGGCTGCACCGCTACTCGCACCACTTCCACCACTCGCGCCACTTGCACCGCTGCCTGTAGGCCTGACCGTGTTAGCAATATCCTCGCTCCACGCCTCGATCCGTTCCATGCGTCGTTGTCGCTCGCCAAATCCCTCCACGTGGTCCTTCACACGGCCCAGTCGCCAGCTCAGCACCCAGCCAAACAGAACAGCCAGCCCAAACTTGATGAACACCACAGACACAATGACAATCAAGCTGGTCATCAAGATCACTTGGTTGATGATGCAGCCGATGGTGTCCGCCTGGATGTATCCGACTCTCAGCAGATCGGACATGCACGCGCCTGCCGCCTTGAACCCTTCTGTGGAAACGAGTTTGAGGGAAGCGTCCTTGCCCCGATACGTGCTGTTATCGATAAACCACTGGATTTCCGGGGGGATGCTGATCGTTTGTATCAGCCATTGGAGGAGATCGACGTTCAGGACCATGCCATCATATACAATGTAGTTCCAGTCGGCATGCGAGGCCAAATCCTCCCAGCTGTAATACACATCACCCACCACCTTCAGACTCTTGATGGAGGCGCGCGACGCTGTTGACAAATGGCACCCAACCATGCCGGGATTAGCGCCGGGAGAAGGACCGGAGTAGCCGTCCATATTGATGCACGGAAAGTAAGCGTAGGCGTTACCGCTGGCGTCACCCGTGCCAGGACCTGGGATGAGAACGTTTCGGCACTTGCTGTTGAGCCGCTGGAAGCGAAAGCTCAGATCCTTTCCGCCTGCCCCGGTGGTGTTGCTGAGCAGATTAGAGTCGGACAGGCCGGACACGGATGGATGGGTGTAGCCTCGCAGATCGTAGATGCGTCCATGGATGGCAGCGTAGTTGTTGTCAATGTATCCGCCAGGTATGCGGTTGGTGATGCGACCACACAGCACTTGCTGAAGCCCAAAGGTAAGGAAACCGACACTGAGACAGAGAAAGACAATGATGATGACTAAGGCCACCTTCTCACGCCACGCCTGACGCATTTGTGGAGAGTGTTTGCCTAGTGGGGGTAAGTGGTAGGTGGTAGGTGGTAAGTGGTGATGCAAGATGGACGTACGTACCAAGACGAGAAAGAATACATCCAGAAGCCCAACAGGTAATGATGCGAGTGAAAAGGAACCAGCAGGTGTAATTGGATTTGGAGGGGTTAGCCTCGCACAGCTGCATCTTAATCGAATCACGCCGTCGACTGCGTGTTCCAAGGTTCATATCAGCATAGGAAAGCGAGGTGCCCGATTTGGCTGTAGGGGGAAGGGAGAGGGGAAAGGTGAGCATAGGCATAGACATAGAGAGAGAGAGGGAAGGATTGATCACGGGATGATTACCTGCAGTAGCACCTTGGTTGGCAGCAATTTCACGTGCTTCTTGCAATGCTTTGGCACGATTTGCGGTATGGTAGTAAGGCGAGTTTTTGTCTCGCGCAATGCGAGATCTTTCAGGACGTACCAGACTCTTGTGTCTCCCCAGTGCAGCCTTGTCTGGGGCAGCACGGACATGCGACCCGTCTGTGTCAGGATCGTGGGGTCTGTTGGCGGATGACAGCTGTCGGTACAGTCGTGCAGCGAAGGAGGGGGGAGAGGAGGGGGAGGCGGAGAGGGGCGGAGACACGATAGTGGGGCCACGCATATCTCTTGTGGGCGGGGCGAAAGGTCTAACTGTATCAAGGGGAATATCATCGTGGGGCTGCAGCCGCTCCGCCTGGGGGACGGAGCGGCGGTGGGGAGGAAGGGGAGCGGCGAAGGGCTGGGAAGGAAGGGAGGCGGATTGGAAGGGATGGGCGGTGGAGAAGGAGCTAGAGATGCGGCGGTTTGATCCTCCGTACACATCTTCTTGCGTATGCGGCTGCTGTGACATGTCGGGCACGCTGAGAGCTGCACGTGCCCGTCTGTAGCTTTGGAGGTGAGGTTGGGGTTTGAAAAGGTTCACAGCTGAAATTGCCACTCGCCCCACTGCGCGCCACATCGGTGGACCGCGCGTGAAGCATCGCTGTCAAACACTGTAATTGTGCGCCACAGTTGTACACGGAAATGTACACACTTGTGCATTTGAATGTATGAATGGACACACAAACAAATGCACACACTTGTACATTTATGTGCATACCGTTGGATGATGGTGTTTGTTTGATGGTGTTGGCTGGTGTTTCGTTTATTTCCAATGCAATAGACCTCTTTGTACACCGCCTTCTGTTGGTTAGCGTGGTGGTGTTGTTGGTGTTGGTGTGTGGGTGTTCATTTTAGCATGCATTCTATGCATTCTTCCCTTGCTCCACTGCTGCATTCCTGCATCTGTCCACCTTGTGCTACCACCAACGCCTGTTCTCTCTCCCTTTCCTTCTCTTTACACGCAACACTGACAACATCGATCCACTCACGTTGACAACACAACCCACGCTGCGGCGGTGGATGAATGGCGCTGTCACATCCACACCCGCACACGTCACACCACCGCATACATCCACACGCCGCATGTCTTTGATCGACTGCATGTATGCGACGGCGCTTGCTTTGCACAGCCGCCAGTGCTGGCCCAACCACCTTCCCGAACACGACATCCAGCTGCTGCTGCCCTCGTTGCAGTCGCGCCACCACTTCGAAGCCTTCGTATCGCCCGCATCCACTGCTTCTCCACTACACCCCACGCCCCACGCCCCTTCCCTCAACGACCACCACCACAACCACACCTCCACCCCGCCGCACATCCTGCCCGCTGTCATACGGACGCGTGCTGTCATCTTCCAACACCTCATCAACACACAAGGTGTGCATACACGGTCGGATGTGCCACAGCCCGCCCTCTGACCACACGCTGCAGACAAAGGTGCATACAGTCAGCATGTGTTGCACCAGGAACACACCGAAGCATCCTCCTCGTCGTTGCACTGGATGCTGCACACCCTGGAAGACGACGTCTCAGCTGGCTACGCGTTCTCCAAACACCACCTGGTAAACAGTCGACCATCACGCGCCGTCAACCCACCACTCACCCTCCCTCCCTCCTCACCAGGGAAAAGCCAAAGTATCCGAGGAACCGCTACAGAATCACGTAGTCCACCCTGGTGAAACATACCATCCAATGACTGACCACAGAGTGTAGTCGATTGCTGAACAGCTGGCCGCTACCGTCGGTACCACCCACATCAAGGTGCGCCTTCCATCTCCCTTCTTCCTCCTCCTCCTCCTCCAACCTTGCTTTCAGCACCTGCTCTCCACCATCGAATCCAACAGAGATGCCATTGGTCTTTCCAACGGTGACCTCATCTCGCTCCTCTCCGACCTGAAGCCTGGTAGATCGAAATGGGTAGGTGTCCCTTATGCATGCTTATAGGCTCACACATGCTATAGGCAGACGACTCCAAACTAGGCCAGGAGGAACTGTACATTGCACTGGAGCACGTATTGCTCACACTTAGAGCCTACACAGTACTCACCATCGCACACACACGCACACACCGCTCACCGTCTTCACAGAAGCATTCTTTTCCTTTTCTCAGTCGTGTCAGCCGCCGTGATGCACCCGACTACCGCCAAGGTTGGTGTGCATGCAACTCCCCCCTCTCCCCCTCACCCCATACTCCACAGTAATACTACGACCGATGGACTTGGGCACAATGATGAAAAAGCTAAAGAACTGCGAGTACCGCAGCAAGCAGGACTTCTCAGAGGATCTCTTTCTCATCTACGACAACTGTCTTGCTTACAACACTGATCCAGTACCCTCCTCCCTTTCTCTCTCTATTCCTTACCACATCCACTCACACCCCACTTCTTGCCAGGCGAGTGTGTATCGTGCGCATGCAAACGCAATGCGTGAACGGTCCGAAGAGCTGATGCGCGAGGTGCCGGACATTGTTGTTCGCACCCGGTCCGAACTGTTTGTCGATCAGGAGGCAGACGGCGAAGAGGAAGAGGCCTCCGACGAAGGTAGTTTCAAGCGCTTTGGTGGCGAAAACCACTCGCCTAGAATCAATGCGTCGCCCACGGAAGATCCGTCGAACGACCATCTCGGACGAACTCCCGGTAGACACGACTGCGTCTGAATGCATGCAGCTCACATACCACCATCCAGGATGATCTGTTCGCTCAAGGAAAGAAGCTGCACGCTACGAAGGAATTCAGCGCGCGGTCTCCCGTCAGCGATCAGCAGTCTGTGTCGGGGAATGAGATGGACGGAGAGGAGAAACCGCAAGAGGACCTGGAGGCTGCGGAGTCGCATCCGGCCCACAAGCCTGGAACGGAAAGTGACGACGAGGATCGATGTGCGACTACGACAGAGCTGCAATGGCGTCTGCAAACGAGAGGTGTTCGTGGTCGTCTCATGGTGTGTTCCATTCTTTTCTCTTCCCCTTCCCAACACATACGCATACGCATGACTAACTGCATGCACACAAACTAGTATCAGCGCTGGAAAGAACAGCTGCTACCGTTTGTCGATCAGCCGGCATTATGCCGCACACCCGCAGCAATACAGCGATATACCAGCGCAATGCAGGACACTGCCGTCGCCACAGACACGGTAGACTACCTTCCGGAGTACGACTACGAGGGGGGGATGCCCTGCTTGTGGTACCCCACCCTGCATAGTCCGCAGGATCCGTGCGCACCAGTAAAAGCGTATTTACGGGCTTGAGGGTGGCGTGGTGTAACACAGCTTAGTGACCAGCCTGCGACGTGCAGTCTCTCGTCGTTTTCAACCCTGAGGTTTCCCGAGGACGGGCTTGTCAAGCGGATCGACGAGAACATACAGAAGATCAAACAGATTCGAAACATCCACACTGAAATTCTGGCGGTAAAGCAAGAGCAGGACTACGTGGCACCGGTACACTTGCGCCCAAGAGAACGGCACAGGATAACGTTAGGAAGCCGTTGAAGCAGGAAGCGTGCGCGGTCCTATCTGCAGAAGAGCATGCCACCACCACCACCACCGCCACCGCCACCTTAACGGATAAAACAGCTTTTGCCGTGCTGGAGAAGAGCGTGGCGAAGCTGGTTGTCCACACCGGTTTTGATCGTGCGTCGTCTTTCGCGACGTGCGGCTAAGCGGTGTGGTGTGGTGTAGATGCTCAGCTGTCTGCGTTATCGATCATGACTGAGATGCTGAACGAGCAGATATGCAATATGGCTCGTACAATACGACTGCAGCTCGACCTCTACGGCTGTGACAAAAGCTTCGATGTGAGTTCCGGATTCCGGAGCGTGTGGGGGAGACGGGCAGCTAAGCGGGGCAGCACATTCTGCAGGTGTCACTGCGACAGAATGGGATCCAGCATGTCGACCAGCTTGAGCGATACATACGAGATGACGTCGAACGGTACGGCAGTAGGCTGCAAAGTTTGCGCAAGCGTTTAGAACGCACAAAGCGATCACTGGTAGGCGCTGTCGGTCAGCGATAGGAAAGCAGTGTCATTTTTGTAGCTGCGTGACGTGCAGGAGGAGGAGCTGATGCAGGAGGAGGAGCTTTTCGAGTACGTTCTCACCACCGCTTTCAAGCGCCTTCTCATTTCCGTAGCGGTGTGCTGACAAATGCTCTGGACGAGGATCTGTTTGGATTTAGCGAACTTGGTTTGGGTGCTGGTCTGCAAGTGCCTCGAAGTGCATGGCGACTAAAGCGGAAAAGCTCTTCGAGTGTGGTGAAAAGGTAGACGCACGCGCTCATTCTGCACTGCTGGTTGTAACAGCTGTCACGCAGCGAGGTCTCCCTGTATCCGACACAGGAAAGCTTTGCTCCACTCACCAGCGCAGACGCTATTATTGGCTTGTTGAAGCCTTACTTTCTGAAAAAGCTGCAAGAGACAAACCCGTTGGTGGAGGTTCGTGGTTGACTGCCGGCCTTTCGTTTCTGCCATGCTCACCCATCCCGTAGGACGATCTTTCTGCCCGGGTGAGGAAGTCAAAACCGATTTCGAAAACTAGTGCATCCAGCGTGCGTCGCCGTGTCCTGGCTAAGCAGACAGACTCGCGAGACACAACGCCTGCGCTTGCACCGCCACCATCGTCCAATGAGCCAACTGTCACCCTCTCATCCAAGAAAAGTCGACTAAGTGCGGAAACGGAAGTGATCGTTTCACGACCAGAGGGTGAGTTGGACACGTAGCTGCGAGTGAGCGTGTTCGGCACACGCTGCGGCGGTGTGCGCACAATGATGACTGCACATCCCAGTCGTACCTCCAATAGTATTTCTAGCACATTTATAGTATGACATCAGTACTCGAGTGAGCCATAGTAAATCACTCCCTCTTCTCTTACGAATGAGAGCTGTCCACACTATTTTCCCTTACGTTCCCTCTGTATAGACAAGCGTCGCGCTTGTTGCTATGACGGTGTGGGTATGACATGCAGACGAGCGCGGTTGTCAGTGCAACTGCGTGAGTGTAAAGTCACTCTATTGCGTAGCACATAAGATAGATCCGCTATAGCATACAGAGCGAGATGGCTATCGGTCGACCTCACCTATTGACACCGGACACCACCATCGTCAGTTCAAGGGCCAACACATGCAAGCGAAACAGCGACACGCAGGCTTACCGAACACAACATCGCATGTTCCAATAACGGCAACCATATCCGCCACAAGATGTCCACGCGACATCATATCCGCAGCGGCAAGATGCGCAAATCCAGGTGCACGGATCTTGCATCGGTACGGCTGATTGCTACCGTCGCTTACGAGGTAGACACCAAACTCGCCTTTGGGTGCTTCCACTGCTGTGTACGTTTCTCCAGGCGGCACGCTGTAGCCTTCCGTGTAGAGTTTGAAATGGTGGATCAAGCTCTCCATACTGTGTTTGAGGTCGGCACGCGAGGGCGGGCACACTTTCGCGTCTTCTGTGCGAACCGGGCCTGGCGGCATTCGGTCCAAACACTGCTGGATAAGACGAATGCTTTGGCGCATCTCTTCCACACGACATAGATAGCGATCGTAGCAGTCGCCGTTCACACCCACAGGCACATCAAATTCCAGCTCTGAATACACCTCATATGGCTGCACCTTGCGAAGATCCCAGGGGACACCGCTTCCACGCAGCATCACACCGCTGAATCCAAAACTGAGCGCCTGCTCACGCGTCACCACACCTATACCCACCAAGCGATCTTTCCAGATACGATTTCCCGTCAAGACCTCTTCCAGCTCGTCCAGACGCGCCGCATATTGCATGGACCATGCGTGGATGTCGGACAACAGACCCAGCGGCATGTCCTGTGCCACACCTCCTGGCCGCACATACGCCGCGTGCATTCTCGCGCCAGACACACGCTCGTAGAACTCCATGAGTTTTTCACGCTCTTCGAACAGCCACAGGAACGGCGTCAGTGCGCCCACGTCTAGCGCGTGCGTGGTCACGGCCATGATGTGATTGAGGATGCGTGTGATTTCGGCAAACAGCACGCGGATGTATTGTCCACGCCGTGGCACCTCGATATTCAACAGCTTCTCAACGGCAAGCGAATAGCACTGCTCGTTCACCATCATCGACACATAGTCCAGTCGATCGAAGTAAGGAAGTGCTTGGATATAGGTTTTGTACTCGATGAGCTTCTCGGTGCCACGGTGCAGCAGTCCGATGTGGGGATCGGCACGTAGGATTTCCTCACCCCGCAGCTCGAGGATGAGGCGCAGCACACCATGGGCAGCTGGATGCTGAGGCCCGAAGTTAAGGGTGAATGGTTTCGAGTTCGACTGCATCTCCGGGTCGTCTGGTGCTACAAGGCCATCAGTACGACGATGGGGAAATGGGGCAGTCGCTACCGATGAAGGGCACGGTCTCAGCAGTGAACTTGGAAGTAACGCTTGCCAGTTCAGGAGCGAATCCGCGCGGATTGGAGGGAGTGGCTGCGTTTGAGAAGGCACGCCATGGCTGCAGACGAAGGAGAGGCACGGCTCTCTGGCGAAGGAGTCTGTTCATGGCGAAGCAGCACCTGCGCAGTGGGCACAGCGGATGTCTTCTTGCTTTTGGTGACTTGCAGTGCAGGCAAGCGCACGCACCACTTGCCCGTGCATGGCTTGTCTGTGGATGCGGATAGTGTGTGGATGCTGGTAGTGCGCATTGGCAGACGGCGTATGGATGCTGGTGAAACGGTCGAACGCAGCGTGTGGAGTGGAGTGAAGTGGAAACGTGTGCAACATACCAATGCAGTCCATACTTCCATAGACGTGTTCTCTCTTCCTTGTCTTGCTGCAGCGAACACTGTGCGAGACAAGCAAACGACTGGTTGTGCCGCTGTTTCTGTGTCTGTTCTGTGTTCTGTTCTGTTGTGTTGTTGCATGGTTGGAATGCATCCATGCTTCTTCGCATAGATGCGGCAATCGAATTGGACCACACTAATGCCACAGCATTGCTTCCACTGCATTACACCCCCCCCGCACACCATCAGCTCTTCTTCCCTTCCGCTACAAACGTCTCACCGACGCACAGACGCGTATCCTTCCCACTGTGTGAGTCGGATTTGCAAGTCACACCGCCTAATGGATCGCGAGCCGCTTCTCGCTCCCAGCACTCGCGTGCCCCACTCACCGCATCCTTATCCCGCTGCTGTCTCGGCCATGGCCGCCAGCCGCATGTTCCGGGTGGCAAGGTGTCCTTCTGACGCATTGGCGCTCACCAACCGCCTGATCGTGGCGCCCACTGATTTCGACACACACGCAAAGCACGTCATAGTCAATGACCTTTTTGTTTTCAGCATCCAGTAGCTTGTCCATACAACGCAAATCCGTGTGCTCATACTGTCTAGGCAGGAACATGGCACGAGTGCGCGTACAATCGGCACGTCGCTGTCCCACCGTCGCTGGGCCTCTTTGTCCCTGAACCAAGAGGTGGAGGTGCGAGTCTACGACCCTGTGAACGAACTCGGCGACCACTTTGCCATTGCCACGCTAAACCTCGAAGTGGGGTTTCTGCGCAAGGGTGTGGATGTCGTGGAACAATTTGATACCGGCGAAATGGCTACTGCCTTCTGCCAGAGTTTTAGTGGACAGGTGTTGACAAATGGCCAGGTATGCCATCCCGTCGCTTTGGCGCCTACCACGCACTGACACGCGAGTGGTTAGCAAATGGTGTTCGATTTCCACGGTATCAATCTGCAAGTGTGGGTGAAACACATCACGCTCACCTCTCTGGATGCGTTGAAGATTCCCACCACCACCACCACCACTGCCACATCCTCGTCACGTGCAACCACCCCCGTGCCTCCTGTGCAGCGCGGTATGTTGATGCGCGAGAGTACGGTGCATTTCGCGAAAGCACCCGACGCCACCATCCGACTCAAAGGAGCACGTTCGGCTGGTGCGATATCCATCATCACTCCCGACTTCAAGTTTGAGGACATGGGCATTGGCGGGCTGGATGTGGAATTCAGCGCTGTGTTTCGGCGTGCTTTTGCAAGTCGCATATTTCCACCTGCGTTGGTGGAGAAACTGGGTATCCAGCATGTGCGAGGTAGGCAGCACACACACCGCGTGTCCCTCACACGCACATCCACAGGCATCCTTTTGTTTGGTCCTCCCGGCACTGGAAAAACCCTGATGGCACGTCAAATTGGTCGCATGCTAAATGCACGTGAACCGAAAATCGTTAATGGCCCAGAAGTGCTGAACAAGTTTGTCGGCCAGTCGGAAGAAAACATCCGAAAGCTGTTTGTGGATGCTGAAAAGGAGTATGCCGAAAAAGGAGAAGACAGTGGCCTGCACATCATCATCTTTGACGAGTTGGATGCGATTTGCAAGCAGCGTGGTGCAAAGAACGACGGCACTGGCGTAGGCGACTCGGTGGTCAACCAGCTGCTCAGCAAACTGGACGGTGTCGATCAACTAAACAATATTTTGGTGATCGGAATGACCAACCGTATCGACATGATTGACGAGGCGTTGTTGCGACCCGGTACGATCTTTTCTCCGTGCAGTATGGAGGATAGCGACAGCATCTGACGCACCGCAAAACAGGTCGTATGGAGGTGCACATGGAGATCAGCTTGCCGGACGAGTATGGGCGATTGCAGATTCTCAAGATCCACACCAGCAAGGTATACGTGTTGCAGCTGCTTGCGGCGTGTTTATAGCGCCTTTTATCACACAGATGCGAGAAAGCAGTATTATGGACACAGATGTGGATCTTGCTGAGCTTGCCGCTTTGACGAAGAACTTCTCTGGAGCCGAGATCAATGGTACGTGTGTGCATGTGGGCGCCCGCCTCATTCCATCACCATCAAGGACTGGTGAAGAGCGCCTCGTCGTTCGCCTTCAATCGCCATGTGAAAGTCGGAACACTTGCTGCTGTTGCCCCGGATGTAGACGACCTGAAGGTGCAGCGCGAGGATTTCCTGCAGGCGCTGGACGAAGTGCGACCTGCATTTGGCGTGTCAGACGAGGAGCTCAAACACTGCGTGCAGAACGAGATCATTTACTATAACCCACACATCGAAGTACTGTGTGCCAGCCTCACGATCACACGTGTATTCTTATCGATCATGTAGCAAATCCTGTCGGATGGACAACTACTTATTGAACAGGTACAAAACAGCACACGAACACCCTTGGTCAGCGTGCTGCTGCACGGGCCAGCCGGGAGCGGGAAAACAGCATTGGCAGCGACAATTGCTATGGCCAGCGAGTTTCCGTTCATTAAGCTCATCTCGCCCGAGTCGATGGTGGGTTTCGGCGAACAGGCCAAGATCGCGGCGATCAGTAAGGTGTTCCAAGACTCCTACAAATCTCCCTTGTCCGTAATTGTGGTCGACAACATCGAAAGACTACTCGGTCAGTTGGTGTCCAGCCTTGCGTGTGCATAGCTTACCGCTTCCATGGGTCTGCATCTAGACTGGGTTCCCATTGGCCCACGGTTCTCTAACGCAGTGTTGCAGACCTTATTGGTTCTGCTGAAGAAGCGTCCACCGCGTGACCGGCGCCTGCTTATTCTCACAACCACCACGCAAAAAAGCGTGACTGAGCAGATGGACATGGCAGACGCGTTTAACGCCGAGCTTCGCGTTCCACACATTCGATCGTTGAAGGAAGTGGACACTGTTATTAAGGTATGTGTCGCTGTTGCCATCGTCGTTGTCATCGTGACTTTTCGTGTCCCACCTCGTTCTGCAGGCTGTTCAACTGATGGCGGATCGCGAGCGCGAAGACTCCATACAACAGCTGCAGAGTGCCGACGTGGAAAAGGAACTGTCTGTGGGTATTAAGAAGCTGCTCATGATCACCGAGATGGCTCGCCAGGACGTGGACAAAGTTGAGAAATTTGTATCCACGTTCATCGCCATGCATTAACCCCCACGAGCCGCTATATATCTACATCATTTTTATCTACCATCCGCGTTCGTGTCTTTGCTTTGGTAGCTGCTGTCAGGTCATGCTACGTGCATGATGCTGCATCCAATAGTGCCGGAACATAGCTGCACTACTGCCAGGAATAGTCTGCACTTCTTGCGAGGCCCAAACCAGCGCAAGGGCTGTGACGTGTTGTTGCGGTTCAGTTCGCATTGTCTGGATGGCAAGTCATCATCTTACAGACGGGTTACACACACTTCAACGAAAGCGCGTCACAGCATAGGCGATATTCTCCTGCTGTCGAACTTTGCTCTATCTTCCCATGCGCGCGAAATGCTATGTCATCGGGGTTGGCATGACCAGGTTTGAGAAGCCGGGACAGCGCGAGTGCTTCGACTACCCTGGCACGCTTCGTTGGCGAGCATAATAGCGCTAATCCTGCGATAGACATGACACGCGAGGCTGTATCCAAGGCGCTTTTGGATGCCAATCTGTGCTACTCCGCCATTGAACGCGCTTACGTGGGCTATGTTTATGGCGATAGCACATGTGGCCAGCGGGCTTTGTATCAGTTTGGCCAGACGCAGATCCCCATCGTCAACGTCAACAACAACTGCAGCACTGGAAGCACAGCTTTGTACCTTGCCAGACAGGACATTCTCTCTGGAACAACAGACTGTGTGCTTGCGCTTGGGTTTGAAAAGATGCAGCGTGGTAGGGGCGTCTGTGTCGCTCCCTGTCGAGGAGAACGGCTGCTGATATGCGAGATGCTGCACTCCAGGGTCCTTGAGTGCTGGATTCCAGGACAGAACAAACCCCTTGGACTGGAACGTCAGCTTGACCACCAGCTCGGAGGGAGTGGCTGAGACACCGTTTGCAGCACAGATATTCGGCAATGCAGGGAAGGAGTATTGCGAGCGACACGGTGCCACACCCGAACACATGGGCAAGATTGCCGAAAAGAACCATCGGCATAGGTGAGCGACTATTGTGTGTGTGTGTGTGTGTGTGCTTGCGTGTGAGAAACTCTGTATCTAGCATGCTGAACCCGTATTCGCAGTTCCAGCAGCAGTACTCGCTGGAGGAAGTGATGGCGTCGCGCACCGTGCACGGCTCTCTCACCATGCTGCAGTGCTGTCCGACGTCAGACGGAGCTGCTGCTGCGATAATAGCATCCGAAAAATTTGTTATTGCACACGGACTACAGGACCAGGCGGTGGAAATCGTGTCGCAAGCGCTTGCCACAGACAGTGCTGCAGCATTTGACAGCGGCAGCGCTATGGAAGTGGCTGGATTCAGTATGACACGAAGAGCCGCTGACGTGGTGTACCAGGATAGCGGTGTGCGACCGAGGGACATTGGAGTGGTCGAGCTGCATGATTGCTTTTCGGCAAATGAAGTGAGGTTTCGATGCGTTGTCCTCTGTATGCTACTCAATGTGCTGGATTAGCTCGTTTCGTACGACGCGCTTCGCCTTTGCGCGCCCGGCCAAGCGCATGTTATGGTAGATCGGGGAGACAATGATTATGGTGGCCATGTGGTGGTGAACCCGTCGGGTGGACTGATCTCTAAAGGTATTGGGTTCGAGGCCGTGATGCGCACTCACTCGGTACAGGCCATCCGTTGGGCGCCACCGGGCTGGCCCAGTGCTGCGAGCTTGTGTGGCAGCTACGTGAATGGTGTGGTGCGCGGCAAATACCGGAACTGCGATATGCACTGCAGCACAATATTGGGCTGGGAGGTGCTGCGGTCGTTGCACTATACGCCAAGATGAACACATGCCCCTGTCTTCCACCTCTAGAGTATAATCCAGCGACAGAGTGCAGACCCGTGAGTGCACAGACGTTTCGCAAAGTAGTTGCGATTGGCAGCAGTGACTATTTGACCTCACATCTGTGACCGATGTCGCTCCCTGACAGCCCAAATGCCCAAAAGAAGCGTTTCAGCGGATGAGTATGGATTGCGAAGTTGTTGGTTGCTGAGACACTCTGGAGAAGCATGCGTTGTAGGCGATGGCTATGGGTAGTTATTGTAAGGGCATAGTGTCGCTGAGCCTGTGAATCCTGGGCGGGAACGCATTGCGTATGAGTGTGCGCGAACACGGGTCTATTATGTTACACGGATGTGCGTTTTACACAAACCCTTGGCACAGCAGAAATGATTCCTTCTCCCATGTCTCTCTTCCGATCACTGTTAGCTATTTGCATCATTGCATCATGGTGAACATCCTGACTCTGCACTTGGCTTGTTGTGGGTATGGAGATGAGAGAGGAGGAAGTGCGGTTAAGCAGACTGCTCTACTAATCAGTCGCTGAGGCACCCCTTATGCCTTAACACAGGACACTATTCTGCCTATCTCTGTACCACAGCTGCACGATGTAGACTTGCAAGCCAGCGACATACTCCCTCACTGGCTATTACGCAAGCAGACACGCAAACAAAGCAGAAAGTGAGCATCTCTCATCGCCTATCACTTCCAACCATCTACGCTTCTACTTTCCACTGTCGGCACAGGCCATTCCAAGCTCAGTTGTAGTGTGATGTGCTTTGGTCGGTCGAATAGGTGCCCAAGCACGGTATCCAGCACGAACGAGGAGCAGAAAAAACCGCTCTCACTTCTGGCCATGTTCTGCGCCAGTACGTGCTGCTGCCCCTTGTTGTCGATGCCTCGTCGCTTGCTGATGTGCCGCTGCGTGTGCTAGTCTCTGGGGAAGTGCCGACAGATCCGGTTGTGGCTACGACCACCCATCTGCTGTTCTCTAAGCATCTGATCTTGAAGCACCTAAACGAGACCGACACATGTCCAGTAACAAAGACGCCGCTCACTTCCAACGACCTTGTGGATGTCAAGCCGCATCCAGAGCACTCGCTGCTCCGCCCACGACCGCCAAGCCTAACGTCACTGCCCAGCTTGTTGATGACGTTCCAAAACGAGTGGGATGCAGTGATGTTGGAAAGTGTCAACCTGCGACAAAAGTACTTGGACGCACGACAAGAACTCAGCATGGCGCTGTATGAACAGGACGCGGCAAAACGTGTCATTGCGCGCTTGCTGAAAGAGCGTGATGAGGCGCGAGCGTAAGTTGCGCGCCCCGCTTTCTGAGCGCTTTGAGAGTGTGCTTTCGCTCATTTCCTCCTTTCTCACGCAGTGCTTTGGCTGGACTGCAGGCGAATGTTGGCGCATCCAAGTCTGATGCTCCGTTGCATGGCAATGGCGATGCCGATACCGTGATGGATGGCGCTGAGCCGACCGAGCGAGATCCCGAAGAAGCGTTTAACCACGCCGTCGGCGTCACCCTAGAGACACTGTCTAAAACACGCCGGAAGCTCAAGGCGTCTGCCACGCTCGCCTCGCCAGACGCTATTGCGAAGTATTCGGAACTGCGTGAGTTTGGGTCGCTGCATTCGAGCGCGCACCCCGGCATCACATGCCTCGCACTTCATGACCAGTGTGCGATCACGGGAGGCATGGACAAGATGCTCCATGTGCTTGGCCTGGAGAAGGGTGAAATCATCGGCACGCTCAAGGGCCACACAAAGAAAATTCACGATGTGGACGTGTTTGGGGATCACGCGGCGTGGGGCGTGGTGAGCGCCAGCGCGGACAAACATGTTCGCTTGTGGCACCAAAAAGAAGGCGGTATGTCATACAGCACTACCGCGTTGACGACGGCTGATCTTCGCTGCTCCGCTTCATCGATACAGGTGGTTTCAAGAGCGCGTGCATTTTCAAGGATTTCTCCGCGGAAGCAGTGGCCGTCACCGTACACCCAGGCCAACAATACTTTGCCAGTGCTGCACGCAACGGCGTATGGGCCGCTCACGACTTGAACACCATGAAAACGCTGTTTCACCTTAAGGATGACGTGGCTAACACAGGTACGTCGTCATCGTCATCGTCGTCATCATCATTGCCTGCATTGTCACTGCACCCCGTTGTATGCACACCATTCACACGCGATACTAGCGTATACGACTGCGCGATTCCACCCTGATGGCGCATTGCTGGCGCTTGGCACGGATCACGAAAACGGCACTGTGCGCATATGGGACGCACGCTCACGCTCAATCGCCGCCACTTTTACCGATGGGTTCCAAGGCGGAGTGACATCGTTGGCCTTCTCCGCAAAGGGCTATGTGTTGGCTAGCGCGGACAGTCAACAAGTGTTGCTCTGGGATTTGCGCAAGCCTGCGATCATGCACGCACTTGCGGCGCCAGGGGTGAAGACGCTTGCCTGGAACGCCAGCGGCACCTATCTCGCCTCTGGCGGTGACGATGTGCGTGTGTGGAATGGAAGCAAGGGTGCAAATTGGGCCGAAATGGTGGCATTCCAGCGTGCCTCTACGGGGATCGCATTTGCTGACGAAGACGCGCAGACGCTGGTGAGCGTTGGACTAGATCGCACGCTTCGTGTGATAGGCTCTTTACCGGAGTAAAATGCTGTTGTTGCGCACGAGGACATTGTCGTGCTGGAAAATACCGGCCTCGCGCACAGGTCTTCTCCAGAGCATACGCGCACTTTCGACAGCTGCAAAGCGCTGCGGCCGCCCATTCGGCGACATTCCCAATGGCCGCCAATGTCATGCACGCCGCTCGATTGCCAGACCTTCTATCGGGCGAGAAAAAGCTGCCGCTGAAAGACCTGCTTCGGCCTCGCCCGTTCACCGCGGATGCTGGAACAGTTGCTGTTGGTGCTGGCTCGGCTGCCGGCATACCTGCTCTAACGCATGACAAACTGACGGTGTGGACGCACCAGGTACATCCTTGCCATTCGTGTTTCGTATCGAATTGAAGCGTAGCAGGACGATGGGGATCCTGACTGGCATAGTGCGCGTGTGCGCACTTGGTTGGAAGACGTGAGCCAGCACCCGATACCACCGTCTCCTCCAACGATGCTGGAAATCACCAATTCCTTTACTTCGAAGCTCGATCACGAGCTAGAGCAGTTTAAGAACCACGTGCGACGACACCATACGGTCGCTTTCAGCGCAACCCATCTACGCTCTCTGCAAGACTTTTGGAAAGATATCGCTGGTCATGAAAAAACGGGTAGCAAGCACCATCGACGCCATCACCATCATCATAGTGATCCAGAACAAATTCCTGCGCAGCAGCTGGCACAGGCGAATACGTATGCCGCCACCAGCGAAGAAGTGCTGCATTGCACCCATACTGGCACTCAGAAACCAACATTGCTTGGCTCGCGTTTAGCATTCAAAGGCAGCTGTAACTGTAGTGACACTCGGGAAAAGCTCCGCTTTCGTGTGTTGCACTCGGATGGATCGCATAGTGCTTATCAAGACGATGACGACGAGGACGATGAAGTGTCGCTTATGTCCACGCTATCTTCTATCGCCGTGTCAGAGCGACAACGCCGTGCTGCCGACTATCACCAGCTGCCGCATGCAAAAAGAGGCAAGGATTTATTAGACGGAATGGGCAGCCTGTTGCGTCGCCAGCGCGACCGCTCTTCGCGCCAGCTGAAGAAGGTGGCTCAGCGGCTGAACGAGGTGTTCAAGCGTCGACGACATCACGACTCGCAAGAGATACGCCGCGAACCTAGCCTGATCCCAACGGAAAATGGTGCTGAGATGTGGGGTGTACACGTCTGACTCCGTGCTGCTCTCGCGCTTTCCTTATCTTGCCTCTTTTCCCCGCCTTTTGTACCACCACCACCTCTTATCTTTTACTCTTTTCGATGTGCGCATTTCTATATGCTCGCACGCATGTACACTAGGAAGTGATGGTGCTGTCATGTAAAACTAGAACGACACTAAAGCCTTTTTCTCAACGGACAGCACTGATCCGGACGTAGTGTGGAAGTAACAGCCTCGCCAATGAGTCATCTAGCAGAGCTGTGGCAAACGCGTATACAGCATGGAGCACAAAGTGGTGGTTGTCTGTGGATGTGTGCACAAACTATATGTCACCCGTCGTGGTTATAGGCGGCCCTGCATCTAGGACCAAGTAGCAATCGGCAAGCTGTGGCAACAACAGGCAATTGTATCACTATTTTTTCTTCGCTAAATAGTAGTCTAGGAAAGTCCGTTTCTCTGCCGCGCCTAGTTCTTTGACGATGCGGAGTCGGCCTAATTTAGCGAGTGCGTCCGTGATCGCAGCGGTAGTTGCATCTTCAACCGAATCGTCATCCGTGGTTGGCTGTGGGACTGCTTCGAGTGTCAGTGTTGTGTGTCGAACTGTCATTTGCTGGTAACATTGTGTGCACAATCGGAGAAAATGAACAAATGGGTTTCCCATTGGGTAGCACGGACTGAATCGCTCAAACGGATATCTGGGCGTAAGTATGGTGTCACCCATTGTGCGCTCACCTGATGGCTATCAAATGGAATGTCATATCGCTAGCATGAAACCCACTGAAAATCGGTGCCAGCTTCAGCAGGGCACGGCCGTTACTGGTGGTCGCCTAACACGGTCAGTCATATGGTGTGCAACAGTGGCAAGCCTCAGGGAGGATTAGTAACGGCCCAAGGTTGTTTGCAACTGCACTGCGGACAATAGCCCCCAAAGGCTGTGCATCGTCAGGCACCCTGTCCGCCGGAGCGTGGAAAGTGGAGCTCAACGCAGACCAGAAAGAGACACGCACAGCCAGCTTTGAGTTTGCGAAGCACTGCACGAACACCGGATCACAGCTATGACGTGTGAGTTCGTTCTTCGATGATCCGCCATACAAGTATCGAAACCAAATGAAATCAATGTAGGAAGTGTGGTTGGCTACGATGATATCTCCAGACGTAAGGTTCGAAACACCACGTCTCTTTCTTCCATCTTCCAAACGCCTTGATTGCAGGAAGGCAATGGGTGGGCGGTTGTGTGAGTGCATATGAGCAGCAAAGATGGCACTACCGTTTTGCCGGTTTCACCGCTTCATATGAAATGCAGTGAAATCCGATAATAAACAGGCAGGCACGTAGTAGCGCAGATGTGGTGACCCGGCAAAGAGCTTTGACTGAGCGAGGGTGTACATGTGAGTGAGTGAGTGAGTGAGCGAGGAAGGAAGTATGATCTTCGTCCTCACCCGGTACGAGGCGCAGCACTGCTTCACAGACCAGCAGGAAAGGCACGATAAGCAGCAGGGAAAGCACACGGATCAATGCGATGAGTGGACCAAGGACGCACAGTCTCAGTATGTGAATACACAGCGCGAAGCCGTGAAGCTCGCGATGCGCAGCCTGACAATGCCAAACATCAGCTTCGCGCAGCGTGCACGCCCACCTCTGGATGCAGAAACGGCTGTATTCCAGTGGCCCGGTCCTAAAAGAACCGATCAATATGCCGTTCAGCATGTTTTATCATTACCCGCCAACGCGTGAATTTCTCCATAGCGGCTGTGACTTCGATGCGTAAGCCACGTGTCTTGCGCGCGCTATGACAACTGCCACAGCTGGCGCATGCCACCACTACGCCAATTTGTATGCTAGCAAGCTCATTCTGGCTCCCATGGTCCGGACTGGCAGTCTGCCAACGCGGCTGCTGGCGTTGGACTATGGCGCGGGTATGCGCTGGCCTCATCAGCGGTGGCAGCACACTCACCACACGCTGCTCCGTAACAGACCTTGTTTATTCCCCGGAGATTGTTGACAAGAAAATCATTGACTGTGAGCGAACATTCGATGGTGCGTGCTCCGCTTACGCCACCCACGCTTATCCGAAAAGAGACGGTTGGTGTCTGGCGGTACCATCAGCGGAATCGACCGGTATTCGAAACACATCCGCGCGAAAAAGAACGCTTGATCTTTCAGATTGGTACTGCAGATCCGGATCTAGCATTGAAGGCTGCATTGAAAGTGTATGTGAGCTGTGGTTGATCGACAAGGGCTCATGCGGTCATAGGCGCGACGATGTGGCAGGAATCGACGTCAATTGTGGTTGTCCCAAGCGGTTTTCCATTCAAGGAGGAATGGGTGCAGCCCTTCTTTCTGAGCCAGAACGGCTGCGCAAGGTAATCTGAGTCTGCCGTTCCAGCATGAAGTCACCCGTGCAGATTCTCGTCAATCTGGTGAAGCATTCGGGCTTGCCAGTGTCTTGCAAAATACGGTAAGTATGCAAGACAAACCCCGTTCACCAACACTACCAGCATCTTCGATTCGCACGAGAAAACCCTGGAACTTTGTCGAATGATTGAGGCCACAGGCGTGTCCGCGCTCACTGTGCATCTTCGGTAGGTGTGCATGCAGAGTGTCGGCGGGCTGAAGTATGCGCAGTACGCAGAGTGAGAGACCACACCATCCGGCACATTGGGATCGCTTGGGCGATATTGTTGCTGCTGTGCGCGGTATCCCCGTCATAGCAAATGGTGATGCGTTTGCGGCGCAGGATGTAGAGCGATTACGAACGCTTGGTAAGCGATCGTGCACACACCGACACACTCATATCTGTAAAGGTGCAAGCTCGGTCATGTTTGCGCGTGGCGCATTGCGCAATCTCTCGGTGTTTCGCATGGCTGGTATGCTGCCACCCATGGAAACGCTACGGACCTATGTGAAATACGTAAACAGCCCGCAAAGCGCGCTTCTCACACTCACCGAACACTAGTGTGTGGATCTGAACAATCGCTTCTCGAACACCAAGTACACCCTGTTATACATGTGTGAAGAGACCAAAAGTGAACTGTACCTGAGTCTGCAGCGGGCCAAAGACACCGAGAGCATATGGTACGCTTTGTGCACGAACCAATGCCTTGCTGACGAGGGATAGTACGCTTTTTGGGCTTTCCGACTATTTCCAAGCCAATGCTAAGACGGAAACTGGCGTGGATGGTGCTTTTGATGGGGCCGGAAATGAGGACGAGGACAATGTGGATGGCAATGTCGCTGTGTGCCATTCCAATGCAGCATAGCGTGTGAAGCCGATTGTGGCTCTGCCCACCGAAGGTTTAAGAGAAGAGGATAGAAAAGGGCAGAAGCCTGCGCGTAATATCTATTTCTTGGTACCAATGCGTGTGTTTGCAGATGTTCTTGTCAGGTGCACTCAACCACACCTCATCGCACCGCACCAACCAGGACTTGCATACGTGTAAGCGGATGACAGTTTAATTGTACTAGAAAGCACCTAATCGTCCAGCTCCACATACCTATACTTTGGCAACAAGGCACGTTTCTCCTCCTGAAACGGGTCAGATAGGCGAGCAACAGCGCGCTGATTACCACAGAGAACTCAGGATCAGAATACACCACATACACACTAGGCTTGACCACCACAGGGGCGGGGGATGCTGTCGCAGGCTCGCTAGCGGGGACCAGATTTGCGGCTGCAGGATGCACATTTAGCAACAAACTAGATGCTGGCATCACCGCAGCCGGCATTGTCGGTGGCGGCATCATTGAAGGCATCATAGGCCGTGGCGGCGCCAATGATGGAGATGGAAGGGACATGGCGTTGCCTGGCGATATGGGGGGCATCATATTTGGGGACAGCATGTTGGGCGGCATCATGGGACGCGGCCATCCGCCCACCAGTGGTGCTGCGAGCATGGGCATGGGTGGTCGATGCCTACACACATGAGTTATAAACGCGAACTTCCACCCTGCAATACATCATGCCGGGCATCATCCCCATAGCGGTTGTTCCTGGTGCGTAAAATTGGCTGTAGGCGGCAGGGATGCCCGCAGAAGATCCCGGCAAAGCTGGTGTATACGTTGCGGCGGAAGCGGTGATTGTCGCAGTACCAGGATGAGTGGCAGCACCAGCGCCATTCATGTTGCTAGTGGGCGCAGCCATGGTCACGGCTGACATGTTTTTCGATGCGTTGTGGCGTGCCAGCTGTTCCCGAATTTGCTCAGGCGTCAGCTCCACACTGTAATTGGCATCCACACGAGGTCTTTTAGACGGAGGCGACGCGGGGTTTGCGTTTTGGGCAGCCAAAAGCCGCTGTCGCGCCATCAGATCCTCCTCTGGCACACCCTCCATTCCGAATATCTCAACGTCCGCAGAGTGGCGACCAGGCACAGAATTGGGGACCATTGTGATGTTCTCCTTGTGCACCTGGGCAACATGAATGACGAGCCCACCCGCAGTGTTCATTTTCTTGCCGCAGTTCTGGCACTTGAAGTGCTTGGCCTTTTGGTGGAAGATGAGCGCCTTGTCATCGTCGAAGTCACGATCACAGTACCTGTGTAGGCGTGAATGAGGCGGGGTGTTGCGGTCGAGGCGGGCGGACGTTACCAGCACCACGGCTTGTCCTGCTTCTTCTTTTTCTTCGTCATCAGGTTGTGAATGGAGTGGTGTTGCGAGTGGCCGACACGACTGCGAAAAAAGCTGCTCGCCGCATGCTGCCTGTAACGTGGCTCTTGCCTGCACCAGCGAGCACAGAAAGGACAATCAAGGCTCGTTCAGCCTCTTCGGTTCAAGGACACGAGAACCCAAGCTTTGCATTCTCTTTTGTCGATGTAAACACTGCTTGAATGCCCCTCGCTCAACCGTGCTGCCGCCGCATGAACGTCTGAAAAGCTAGCAGACCAGCATCCAGGAAGCGGAGTTTACTCAGTCAGTTGCAGACGCTCTTCTGAGCAAGGAACAAGCAGTTTCTCGATCACCAGAAGGCGAGGGTCAGCAAGAGAGGCGAAACAGTGCTTGCACCGATGCGTATATCTATTTATTTTGTTTTTTACTCCTAACCTGTCATAGCTCAGTTGGTAGAGCGGGAGACTGTAGTTTCGCTGTCATCTCTAGGTCACCTGTTCGAATCAGGTTGACAGGACTGTTTTTTGCAACTCACCCTTTTGCACCAAGACACTTTCTTTTGTTGCAGCGGAATGCTGCAGATGCGGAATCTAACGGCGACTGTGTGTGGAGGCGCAGTAGCATGTTCATCCGCCAGCTGCTTCAATTGTCGGGAAACCGCCTGTCGACACGCGCTGCATATCGCTGTACTGGTGCGCCACACGCACACACCTGCGCCACATCTCCTCCTGCCACGCTCGAGACCGCGGTCGTCGGTCAATACAGTCGTGCGGCCCATTCTGGCGCCAAACGGTGTTTGCGGCAATCACATCAGAGCGCTGCAGCATACGGCTGGCTGTGTCACGTGAAAACCTTCGATGGCTTCAGTGTGTGAGCTGCAGTGCTTGCGCGATCGCTTACCATCCGTGTAGAGTAACCGCGTCCTCCGATCGACTTGAAGTAATAGCTTTGCACCTCAACACCGCCCTGCAAGCGCTGGCTCGTGATCTCCAGCTGTGTGGTGCCTTCCTTCGCACCGCTTTCACCCACGCATCCATCGACCCCGACTTTCTTATCTTCCGCCAGCATCTGCTCTACATCACGCTGGTGTACCGCCGTGGTACGCTCAAGAGTCTCTTGTGCGTGGTGCGGCATCTCTGTCTGTTGCTGAACAATTTCGACCTTAATTTCGACTTGGTGCTCGCGCAAGCAGAAGTGCATCTGCGAAGCATGGAAGAGTATGTGTCTGAAACATCGGCTGTCTTGAAGACTCAGCGGAATCTGAGCGTCTTGTCTAAAACTGTGGCCGAGGATTTGGTCGACTGTGCGCATGACTTTCGCATGGAACGCTCGCCGGGACATGATATTCGCGTGGAATGGCCGTTGGGATGTCTGCTGATCATTTCTGTTGGTGGGTTCACACTGTTTGCAGTGACGCTTTCAGTCTCGTCCACGGGTCGCTGGTTGATCGCGTTCTTTGCGATGATGGTCGTTGCGGTGACGAGTGTGATCCTGGTTCGCATATGGCTTCAACTGGCGGAGCAACCTTCTCTTCCGCTTTTAACCGTGGCAACGCCTCTCGATCCGCTGCTCGGCAATCCGATCGATACTGCCATGCGCACATCTACCGCTGCTTTGGGGCATATCGCAGATCTGCTGGACGATGCGCGGTGTGTGTTGCAGGCATTTGTTGAAAATGACACTGCAGACAATCATGAACATCTGTTCCACCTATGGCAGGTGCTCAACAACCGCAGTGTTCTACTGCTGCGATCACTCAATGAACTGGTCGACGCTGAAGGAAAGTTTGAGCTGCTCGTAGATCCGTTGGCACCCCTGCTGCGTGAAGACACACAACTGTTGTAGAGCCTTTGTGGCGAGGCGTTCCACGCTCTATGTATTGGCGATGGAAAGTTGTAGTGTCTTCATTTTCTGCAGGTCCATCATGGGCATGGGTGCGAGAATAAACGAAGAAGGATTAGACAGTGCTGACTGACTATGCACCTGCAGAGCAAGTGTTAGAATATTAGAGTGTGTGTTCACCACCGACATACACTCATACTCCAATTTGATTGTGGAAAATGCTGTATTCTAAACAAGCTGAAAATGAACAGGTTCAGCA
>QZWT01000158.1:0-27101 GCA_004114315.1 Cochlonema odontosperma | reverse complement strand
TGGTGTGCCTGTAAAGGAAGTGGACATGGCAGAGCTTCCTGTAGCAGAGGCGCCTAAGAGAGAGGCTACGCCATATGAAGAGAAAATGCTTGCGGAGTTGCTTATGTGTTCGCACAAGCGCCAGTATGTGAATGCCGCGAAAGTCGTGATCGATATGATGCACAAAAACGCCCCGTTGCCACCGACCCACATAGTGCAGCAGCTTTTCCACGATCTGTCCGTGACAGGCGAGCTTGACATACTGGAACGCGCTTACACCGCGCTTGCAGAGCGAGAATGGGAAGTGCGCCTGCTGATAGCACGACGCCGCATACATCTAGCCGGCCTTCAAGCGCTCATCGAAGGATACGGCATGGCGCGCAATTTCGAAAAAGTGCGTTTCTACTATCTACAGTCGGAGCGGTTGGGTATCCATCCGTCTGGCAAAGCAGCAGGATACATCGTGCAATCCATCGAAGATGACAACGAGGCGGTGAACTATGGTCTGAAACTGCTGAGCGCGATGGACTCCATCAACTCCTTCTTCTTGAACGTGCTGCTTTCGGCGATGACGCGATGCCGATCGCTGGGCGAGGTTGAGCAGGTGTTTGAGGACGCCGTCGCGCGCAGAACTCCCGTCTCCGGTGTCACCTTCAGCATTCTGATTAAAGCCTGTCTGCTGGCGGATATGGACGTGAGTGCCTTTAGATACTTCAAGAAAGTGCGCACAATGAAACCCACCAAACTGATGACGGGCGTGTACAATTTGATCACACAGCGGCATATGCATCTCGGTGAGCCGAAGGTAGCGTCCAACATAATGGCGGAGATGAAGACGCGCGATATTCCCTGGAACAGCTACACCTACCGAAACATGATGGCACTTAACGTTCTCCACGACCCGCACGATTTCTCTGTCGCTTACGACGTCCTAAACACAATGAAGAACAACGGCATTGAACCGGATCGCACCCATCAGTTGGTGACGATTGTCGGTAAGATCATGCAGGACCTCCCGTTATCTCCGAGCGACGAGGAGCTGCTGTTCGACAAAGACATGCGTTTCAACTATAACGTCCGCGCGGAAATAGACAATCTGCTTTTGCTCGCACCAAAAGTGGACGAGAGGATGAGCACATGGCTGTTGAGTCGAGAATAAACAACGGAAAGACATGTATTGTTATTTGGCAAGTGGTGCCGTACTGTTCTCGCACTCGTCAGTCCTCCGACGTTCGACTCTTTTTCTTGGACGCGTACCGGTGTTCTCCGGCACCGTCTTTCCGCTTCTGCTGCATGCCTTCGTGACGGAAGTACTGCTTGCGCATTTCCTTGTTCTTCTCCTCGCCCTTCGCTTCCTCTCGCTTCGTTTTGCGCATGCGCTCCGTCAGCTTCTCCGAGTGCCGCTCGCGACGCTTGCGCTGCTTGTCCTTGCGAATCAGATTGATCTGGTTCAGCAGTGTGACAATCTCCTTTTCCTTCGGCTCCAGCACCACAGCCGTTAGGGGATTGGCGGTGCCGCTCGACGTACTCTTCTGCATATTCTTCGGCTTCGATCGGAACGGCAATTGCGCCTGCAGTGATTTGGGAACCTTGACGGGGTTGAAGCGTCTTGTTTGCCGTTCGATCGGCTACCCGTCACAACACGTCAGTTCCACACACACACACAGATGCGCACCCAACAAAGTATACCTTGTACGCGGAGTCCTGTTTCGCGGGCGTGAGCAGCTTCTGTTCGCGCCGGATCTCACCAACCAGTCGCATGCCCTGCCATGTCGTCTTTTTGGATAGCAGCAGCGAAGTCACTGGGTTGTAGAAACGCCGCGGATGCACCGCATACCACGTTCGTAAAAACACGATATCACTGCGCAGAATTTTGTCTTCGAAAGTGGCGCGAAAGTGGCCATCCGGTTTGGACAGAGCTTTCTTCACCTGGCCGCGGATGCCACTCACTGTGCGGATTTGCGCTCCTTCAAACTTGGCCACCTCTAACGCTGACGAAAACATGTCTTTGACGAACGCTGAGTTCTTGTGAATTTCTGTGGGAACACCGGTCAGCTTCAGTTTCTTCACTACTTCTGTCGAATGGTCCACGTCAAGGACCACGCCAGTTGCCGCAATCCGGAACGCAGCTGTGGTGTCTGTGACGGACTGCACAGCACAGAATCCCGTACCAGGAGCAGTCAGTGGTCCTGGTGATAATGAGCAAGGCGTAGAGCGCCAGTGTGCCTTGCACTTACCATAGAACGTGGCCAGGCAATGCATGTGCTCCGGCGTGTACTTCAGCATCCGATTCCGTGTGCCATCATTAAGCGAGTACAGCGGAATGGATTGAAATCTACGCCAGCCCAGAGAAAAGACAAGTGGGTCGTTGTTTTTCAACGTGCGCTTGAACCATCGATGTCGTTTGATACGTACCTACAATGGTGATGGTGATGGTGATGGTGGTGGCGGCGGCGGCGGCGATGACGATGTGTGATCACCAGCACTTGCGCATATCGAAAGGGGATTACCTGGATGAAACCGAAGTTCTCTTCCGACGGTAACAGACTGCCCAGCAGTATTGGGAACGACGGATCAAAGTGTTTTACGAATTCACATGGCATAGCATTCATCTTCACACGCACATACGAACCAGCACGGAAACCCTCGATTTGGCAACGAACACTTTCATCCAGACCCTTCATTTCCTCGCGATTCAAGCGTTGCTGCCGTTCCAGCTCATCCTTGGCAGCTTCGTAGTAATTCCGGTCTGTACCCTCCTCTTCGTCATCCTCGTGGTCATATGTAGCGTCGAACTTCTTCTTCAGAAGCTCTTTCTTCTTCTTCAGCGCAGCTTCCGGGTTGTCGGCATCACGCGACACTTCCATGTCCTCGTCGGCAGAGCCGTCGTGAGCATCCTGCGCCTCCAGATTGTCAAACGCTCCGGTGATAAAGCGTTTTCGCAGCGATTGTTGCATCTACACGGGACGGTGTGCAATGAGCAGGCAGAATTCGCAGCGCGTGTGTTTACCTCGTGTTGAGACCACCGCTTGATTTGATGCTCAACAAATCTGCTTCGGCAACAGTCATGCACACTCGACGCCGATTCCGTTTCCTGTTTTTCCTTCTTAACAAGCAGCTCGTCGTCCGCTGCATTGGCGGACTGCTCAGTGAGCTTCAGCAGATCGGCACTCGAGTAGATGCGATCCATGATCGTGCGCTGACGGCGCTGATAGAATGCCTGCTGTGCCTTTGCAGCCAGATTCAATTTCCATCGTACATCAGCGTCCGTGGTTTCGTTTGACAAAGGTTTTGTCGTTTGCATCAAATCATCGTCGCTTTCGCCATACGCAATATCCTCGTCGATCATCGTCCGGTCTTCGCTTCCATCCTGACTGTGAAGCTCGGTGGCAGAGCCGAGTTGACTTTCGTTTTCACTTTCATTGTCGATCGTGCGATCGGTACAAGCATCTTCGTTGGGTTGCTCTTCGTCTGCAGCCTCGTCGTCGCTGAGATCCGCGTTGTCTTCGTCACTGGAGGCGCTGCGATTGTCCGACGACTGTCCATCGCTGTCGGATGCATCCGCTAGCTGAGAAGGATGCATCGGATCGGAGTCGGCAAAAACACGCATTTCACTTTGCTCCAATCGGCCAGACAGCGTCTCACTCGCGTCTTGCAGATTGAACAGCATCTGCTCGCCAAGGCCTACGGCGCCCCGCTTCTCCTCGCCATCGCTCTCGCCCTCTTCCAGCTGCTTGCGCGTGAGATGACCAGGCACTTCGATGTAAACCGCGTCCTTGTCATACATGATGCCGCCCACGTCAGACATGGGTGCATAGATCAGTTTGTGTTTCTCGCTTAAGGATTTGCGCTCCTTGGTCGGTAGCGGACATGGATCTGGCAGCGCCTCGATATCGTCGATGTAGAAATCGCCAGCTCCTGGGATGTGCACCTTCGTGTTGGGTTTGAAGTTCGTGCCTCGCACATAGGCATAGAGAGTGACTGCGCGGTTGCAGGTGGGATCCTTGTGCACTTCATCTGGATTGCTGATGTCCTCCACACGATCCACCAGCATGTAGGAGTGGGTGTTGCGCCACACCAGCGGCCGGAACTTCATCACGGATATGAAGCGAGAGAGATTCATCACCTCCTGAGCCGGGTACTTGTTATTGATCAGGCCGGAGAGATAGAAGAGCTTGGCGCCTTGATAGATTTCGGTCCAGAAGCGGTGCTTCAGGCGCTTCTTCGTTTCAGTCACACGCTTGCTCGATTTAATCGAATCAAGATGGGTCAGCACACCGATGATTTTGGGAAATCCATGAACCTGCAGCACGTTCAGGAACTCAAAGGTCTCCTGTAGCGCGTGTGAGCGCGTGAACGCACGGCAATGCGCAACACAACCATTTCAAAGCCATAGCTTGCGTCGATCATCAGCAACACCAAGTCGGCTATCTTTCCGACATCAATCATAGCATTGAGATCGTTGTTGCACTCCACGAATGTCAGTCGTCGTTTCTTGCCTAGCGTTGGAGATGGAAGTGTGTGTGTGTGAGGCAGCGTACAGAACGACGGTCTCACCGCTGACAATAGTGATGGGCCCACGGATATCCGACAGATTGTGGCGCGTATGCCGCTTTACCAGCGATCGAATCAGTGTGGATTTTCCTGACTAAGCGAGGGGAAGGAGAAGATCAGTCTTGGTCAGGTTGCACACACGCACCCCTTGTGGGCCAACCACGGCAATGATCACGGGTGGGGGTTCTATCGGAGTTCTATCGACCAACGGAGTATGCAGTCGTTTCTGTTCTTTGTCCAGGTTCCGGCGTTGTATACGTTCTGCTTTTCTGCCGGACATTGGGGCAAACGCCTGCACAGCCGCTGCATCACCGTGCCACAAGCAATGCTAGCCTACCTTTGGATTGTTCTTTTCATTCTGCTGGCGGCGTTGTTTGTCTGATTTTGGGCCTGCTTGCCGTGCGCGATGCGCCTTCTTTGGCTTTTCCTCCATGCTGAGTGTGTGTTTGGAAAAAACAGCGCACGCCTAGACGCTGGACGCTGCACGCTCACGCCCACCGCCACGCCTCCACGCCGCCGCCTCGTTCGCGCTTGCAATGGCCGCCATTCACCGCACCGACGACTTTATTATTGCTCAGACGCAGATTCTGTGCAAACCCTTCCGGCCCACGCCTTCCGATTACACGCTGCCTGAAAAGTGTGTGGACATTGTTCAGAAGAAAGGTGGGCAAAGTGGCTGTGGTTGTGGTGGCGGCGCCGATGTTGGCGATGGTGACAACGCGTGTGTGGTTGTAAAACCCGCGTGTCTTAGTGAACGCAGAGCTCCGACGCCAATCGCAACGTGTGTTTAGCCACCAGTCGACACGCCTTCTCCTACACGAGGTTGTACGCGTGCGTGCGGAGGAACAGCACAAGCAGGTGTGTGACGGAACAACACGCATCCCTGCCTGTTTGCTTGTTTGCTTGTTTGCTAATGGGCAATAGTCCCACACGGAGATTCTGCAAGATGAAACGCAAGCTCTTGTTGCTCTTGCCCCTCGCCCACTCATCCTATGTTGTAGTGTGCAGCGCGCGCTGGAAGACGTGAAGGAACGGCTCCGAGCGAAAGCGTATCTTACTGAGAAATTACAATACTACAAAGTCAGTGCTTCACGCGGTGCTTGATGAGGCGCTCAGTGCAGTTCTGCAGGATGTGTTGTCTAGCTTGCAGGCCGTTGTGTGATGCCGACGCCGTGCACTAGTGGTTCAGGTCAATCAAGTCGTCTTCGCCCAGCGGTTCGTATTCATCGGCGTTTGCATCCGTGGTGAACACTGTCGACTCCCTATCCTCGCCGGTCTCATGAGCAAGGGAATGGGCAATGCGAACAGGCGTGGTAAACCTGGTGGCCTGCTCCGTCACAGCATAGCTTCGCTGCTCGTTCTTGGCAACAGCAGCGGTTGTCGGTTTGTGTCGCGCACCAAACGCCTCTACCGACTGATCGGGGTAAAGTGTGGAGAGTGCGCCGGTGCGTAATAAAAGCGCTTTCAGCCGTGCTTTGGACCACACGTTTGCCGTCAGCTCAATGGGAGGCGGTTGCGCCAGCATAACCTCCTTGGCCACGTTCACGTCGGTGGACAGGAGCTGCCAGTAGAACTGTCCACGATCACGCACATCGGGGTTTTCCGCCTCTTCGGTGGAAGCTTTTAACACGCGGACCACCAGAGTTTCGCCTAGGGCAGGGCGTTTCAGGAAAAGCTTAACAACCGCAGTCAGTAGTGCGAGTTGCACCTAAACAGGCATCAGTCAAGGTCAGCCAAGATCAGCCAAGATCAGATAGGACCGGATAGGATCGGAACAGCAGCGGTGTACTTACTTGGCGCGGCTCTGTTTTGTAGTCATCGACAAAGCTTTCCAGGATGAAGGCAGGGTCGTCGATGCGCTCTGAGTACTGGCCGATGATCCAGATGAGCGCGGTTTTAGCGTCTGGGTCGTTCAGGTGATCAAGGTTTTCGCAAATGACACCAATGATGTCTTCGTAGCGGTCGGCGTAGCAGCGCAGGATGTCCTACAGCGCATGATACATGTGGTGTGCGTGCAACATATACGTACGCAAACGACAATGAGGACTGTTTGTGTGATGAAAGCGACTGCCTTGCGCGCAAGCACGGTGAGCAGCGTGACACAGTCGTCGGCGAGCGCGGGGACGGTCATGGCCATGATGCCAACCAGGCGGATGGATGCTGTGACAAACGGCTGGTCGCTCTCGGAGGTGTATCTAAGCGTGTGTGCGTGTGTGTGCGTGCGTGTGTGTGAACGGAGTGGAGCGAGGGCGACACTTACGATTTCAGCTCGTTTAACACGCTGGCAGCGTTGTCAGCGTTCAGTGTGTGTCGCAGGATGTCAAGCTTTGCCAACTTGTTGTAGGCAGGATCGCCGTAGCGACAGAAGAAAAGCTTTGCGTCCAGCACGTTGTGGGGATACAGCTGAAGCAGGTAGGCAAGATTGGTCAAGGCCACGTATTGGATCTCAGGCGTAGAGGAGGAGAGGCTTGCTGGGGGTGGATGGTGAGTAGGGGAGGGGGGGAGAGGGAGGCAAGTGAGTGGATGTGGCGATGTACCAAGCGCGGTGGCTACTTTGCCATAGGTGGTGTGCAGCTGGCCGGTGTCGGTAAGATACTGGCACAGATAGAGAATGGCTTTGGAAGCGGAAAGAACAACGGCCGCGTTGGAATGCTGAAGACGCGAAAAGATGCGATCGAGGATGGACTCGGCTTCCTCTTTGGAGTGAGGCACCAGGAACAGCAGAGAATCAAGCGCGTACACCTGACCCCATCTGGACGACGGCATGGATGAGCGGTGGGGAGGGGCGGAGGCGATGGAAGGGGACAGGGTGTACTCTGAGCATTCGTCCATGACATCGATGAGTTTGTTGGCGGCACTGATGTTGATGTGCAGCTGGAAGCCTTCGGTGGTTTCGGACACTTCGATCAGACTGGCAAGTGCACTGCATTGCACCTGGATGTGGGAGAGGAGAGGGGGGAGGAGGAGAGAGGAGTGAGCAGGAAGTGAGGAGGGGAAAGGAGTTACCGCAGGACTGGTATCCATCAACTGTTTCATGAGCGCGTTTAGCAGAGTGCTTCCATGCGGAGGGGCTTTATCACACTGAAACACCTTGGCAACAGCAGTAGCAGCAGTCTTGCGCACATAAGGGTCAGGATCATGAAGGGCCTCCTGGAGTGTTTTGGTGTGGGTGTCGGTGGCATGCTTTGTGTAAATGTTTCCCAGTACACGCAGTGCCTAGCGGGGGGTGAGGGAGAGGGAAGGGGGAGGGGAGCAGGGACTGACCATGGTGCGTACTAAAGGACTTGCATGGCATACATCCTACGAGAGTAGTAAGAAGGGCAAGAAGGACCCATGTGTAGGAAGAAGGACATACGCTTGACACAGCTTGGTAGATGGCAGCGGTGTTCCCAGTGAACTTCTCCCGACTGTGGTTGGAGAGGAATATGTACGCAAGCTTCTTTATCTCCAGATTGGTGCTCTGGACAAACGGCAGGACGTCGTTGACCAGCGAAGACATGTCGTTCATGGAGATGTTGGCAATGATACGCTGAAGGAAGGAGGCGCATACAACGAGGGATGAGCGCGAGGAAAGCAAGGGCTGGCCCCACCTTCAGCACAGCCTTCTGCTTGACCACCGACTTCTCGCCCAGCAGATCAGAACGCAGATCAGACACTTTGCCTGGCAGGCGTGAGCGTGAACGCAGAGGACGGCGGCGGCGCACTTTTCACGAAGTGTTTGCCGTCCATGGCGCGTACAGCGGTGGATGTGACTGTGTTGTGACTGCTGATTGTGTACGATCGCTGGTGTGATCGGCTGGTGTGATCGATGCGATCGCAGGATTGCAGCCCTTGTGCCCGTTGGCGGCAGTGTTTGGATGCAGAAAGAGTGGAAAAAAGGAGAAGGAGAAGGAAAAGGAGGAGGGAGGAGGGAAGGAGGAGGAGAAAAGAGGGAAAGCATAGGAACAGCGAAGTAAGCATAAATGCATGGAAGGAAGGAGGAGGAAGGAGGAGGAAGGAGGAGGAAGGAGGAGGAAGGAGGAAGGAGGAACACAGAGAAGCTATGCTCCACCGCCACCACAACCAACCACCGCCACCAACGGGGCCGTTGCCACTTCCACCACCGCCTTCTCCTTTCAGTCGTCCGTGATCGCAGATGCTGCTTCGATCGGCCGCATTGGGGCGGGGCGATGCGCGGCTGACGCGCTGCCGATGCAGCCTCTTCCCAGCACGTCCCTGGCGCTCTTTAGAACATGACCGCTCACACAAACATCGTGGACCACGCCGTGTTCGACCAGCTGCTCGACATGGACGACGAAGACGACCACGAGTTCTCAAAGTCAATTGTCCTCAACTACTTCGAGCAGGCTATCGCCACCTTCTCCGAGATGGACAAGGCCTAGTACGCCTCCTTTCCCCATCTCCGCCTCTCACCCGCTCGCCCTCCCCCAGCGCCAACCTTGACATGGACGCCCTCTACCAGCTAGGCCACTTCCTCAAAGGCAGCTCTGCTGCCCTTGGTCTCCACTGCGTGCAGAACTCGTGCGAGCACATCCAGTACCTGGGCAATCTCACCGACGAAACCGGTGAGACCCCCATCACTACACAAGAGGCTTTAGAAAAACTGGCTTTGTTGCTTCCCAGACTCCAGATGGAGTACAAAGAAGCGGAAGCGTATCTGCGAAAGTTCTATGAAGAACTCGAGGTCGCCTAACTACCCCGCCTCGCCCTACCACGCCACGCCCCTGTACCCTTGGATAATAGTATATATATACACATTCTATGATACACGTCCTGGGATGCATATCCTGTTGTCTGTTGTGAGGAAGAGGTTGTTGGCAAAGTGAACCCCTGCATGGATGTATGCGGTGGTGCAGGCAGTGGTGGTGGTGGTGGTGATAGTTGCCGCCCCCGCACACACGCATCAACTGCACTGTTCCAATGGTGCGCTATCCCTGTTGTCGCACAATCAGTGTTCATATGCTCCCGTCTGTGATTGGCGCTTCTCACCCGCGGCGTCAACAATCACACCTATGCTTCGCTTCTACGCCCACACCCACACCCCAAACCGTTTGCTGTTCAACGCGTGTTTATTGCGTGCATCTGTTGTCACACTGCTGTCACACACTACCACTACAGATTTGCACCAGAAATAAAAAACCATTTGTCCACTGTCCATCAGCACGCCACTATCCACGCCGTCCCGCCCTCGCTCACCAGAAGAATCGATCGGTTGGGGCGAAAGGGATTCGTGCGTGGGGATATTCAACGCAGTCACCGCTGTCGGCTCCAGATAGTCAGGACTTCCCTTGACAGTGGTGTTGGTGCTGCAACGCGCGTCAGAAACAATCTCCCCCCACCCACGCGTCACATACATGGCCAAGGTGTTGGCAGGCGCGTCGCCATGCACCAGGCGTTTCCACGCGTCGTGTGTTTCCAATATAACCTCCGATGCGTATTTCTTAAACCACACTGAGCATTGCCAGGCACAGCTGGATGAGACGCACCTTGTTCTTTGCCTCCCCGCTAAAGGCAAACTGGTTTTCGGGCTTTCCATCAGGAATCTTGTAGATCCGGAACCATTCGTTAGTAGCACGGATGAGGCCCGGCAGATGTCGCTCCACATCCTCTATGTCTACACACACACACACACACACTATGAGCATGGCGGTGAAGGCATAGGCCGTGGTTACCGTTCAATTTGCTCGCCAACGGATCGTTGACATCAATAGCAATAAGCTTCCAATCCGTTTCACCTACCACCAACGTGAGGATGACAAAACGCCCTCCCAGCGCCACCCACCTTCGTCTAGCAGTGCCATCACACCCAGCACTTTCACCTGTTTGATCTGGCCAGGATATCCCACCTGCTCGCCAATCTCACACACATCCAGCGGATCGCGATCGCCTCTCGCCTTCGTGTCGGCATGCACCACACTGGGATCTTCCCAGGTCTGCGGCGGAGACGGCGTTAACAGGCGCGGCTACAACACAGGCCTACTTGTGGCAACGCACCGTAGTTCCAGATGTAGCCGTGGTGGGGGAAGCAGTTACGGACATAGCGCAACCTGCCCTTCTTTATATCCTGTTTGATGGGATTCAAGATGTCAGTGGTGGATATTTCCATCTTCGCGTTCGTCCACCGTGGGATCTCCACGACCATGTTGTAGACGGTGTGACGGTCGTCGGCGAACAGGGGAATGTCGTGGAACGGCGACACCAGTTTCCCGTCTTTTTCGAAGTAGATGCGGTGGGCGAGCGTGTTGGGGGCGCCCACAGCGCGACGCGTGTAAGCGGACATGGCGCGGATCAGCAGGCGAGTGTGAGGCAGCAAAGCGAAAGATGGCGGTAAAAGGGAATTTCGGCAGTCCCAACCGCCAGGGTTGCTCCTCATGGAGCGTGCGATGGAAGCGTTCAGCGATCTTCCGCTGGTTGGAGCGAGAAGGTGGAGCGGGACGGTGATACGGGTGTAGGAAATGGACCTGCGAGAGCATGCTGCTGCTGTGGAGTCGCTGTTGGAGCATTGTGAAGCGCAGCATCTGCATCATTGTACGCTTGCCCACCCGCCTACTGCCCTCCTCCACCGCTCAATCCACGACGCATAGACGAGGAGAACGCAGGGGAGATCGCGCTTCTTCTCGTTGACGTGCAGGTGCAGGCATCCACAGCCGCTTGCATAACACTCCTAGAGCTGTTCTCAAGCACTACACGGTCTAGAACAGTACCTGGACACGTTTACGCTGCAACTGCAGAGTTTGAGTTTGGGGATGCAGGAGATGCACGTTCGCTCCATCGAACTCAACAGACGGATTGGCAATCTTGAGGTAGCGCACGGTCACACGCTTTGCCCTGATCGTTGTCGCCCTTCCTACTCGCACGGTGGGATAGCATATCGAGCTGGGTGTGAGTGACGTGCTCGCCGATCTTATCCTGCAGCCAGAGTTGATCAAGTAGTCTTGCTTGTCTGTTCATCCGCTCACCCTCCCACCCACCCGCCCATTCAAACAGCACCATTGTGTCTGGGAAAATGAACGAAGAGTACTTGCTAGCGGTGGAGGCTCTGGACCGCCACATCCAATTGTTCTCCACCAAGTCACTGCGCAAGATGTCTGCATTCCGCGAGTTGGCTCCTGAATTCGAGCGACTTTGCCTATTGGTATGCTTGTACTGCATCTGCCGTCCTCTGTTCCACGAAAGACTCATACAACACCGCCAGGCGTGTGGGCAGATCAGAGACTTTCTTTTCGAAAAGATCTACGCCATTCAGGGGCAGACCACGAATGTGCAAATTGTGCAGTCAGCCGTGCTGCTAAAGTTCCAGTCTGCATTTCGGTTTCTGCAGAATTGGCATATCGATGCTGCAGTCGAGTTGCAGCAGGAGTATGTAAAGATTATGAAGGGATTCTACGACAGGCAGTTTGAGCGCTACCGTACCGGCCTGCTGCAGCTAGAAACCCGCATTGTATCCGCTCCCGACCTTCTGTTCACCGGTACGCGCTACAGGGCCATCCACTTCCATAACAGTCTTCCGTAGAGATGCACGACATGTCTGGCGATAACGAAAAGTTTGGATCAGCCGGTCGCACGTCTGTCACGATCGGCAAGGACGACGACGTGATTATCCTTCATATCGCGTTCGAACAACGCACGGTTGGGCTCCCGGTTACTCCGCGCTGTCAGCCAACGACGTGTTTAGAGATATGCATTTGAAGCATTGTTCAAGAGCTACATGATCGCGCTGATGGACAATGTCAGCAGCGAGCACATGTTCGCACAGCGATTCTTCCACGGCAACGACGAGCAACTCGGCAAGCTCCTCTTCCAGATCTTCGGTTCGGTCTTCCAACACTCGCTGGTGAGTGCGCTTCCGCGCTCGTGAAACACATCAGTCCGCCATGGCTCACTGGTGTAGAGCTTCTTAAAGAAGGCGTGCGACTCCAACTACGACGCTGTTGGCATGCTGATTATGAAACGGCTGGTCCACCTGCTGCAAAAGGAGACAAGGTCGCGGAATGTTCATGCGATTGACAATCTGTGGGACGCCATGCGGCACATACTTCTGCAGCGATGCCAGCTCCTGATGAATGCGCATCTGAAGAGCGGTCATGACGTGGCGTCGACGCGTCGTGTGAACAATGCGTCTGCCGCTGAACCACATCCGGTACGCTGAAATTGTCCTCCTCCTTCTCTCTCTCTCCCCTCCTCTCTCTCTCTCCCCTTCCCTTCTCGTGTTGCTGACAGGTGGCGACAGATTTCTCGACGGTTCTCCACATTTCTTGGCACGTGTCTGACTCATAGTGCAAACGATTCTGATCTAACACCTATGTACATCGAACACGCTGTCCTCCGCCAACACTGTACAGATTCGGCGAGCTGATAGAGACGTATAAGACCTTTCTTCGAGCCATGTCGTCCAACCTATCCCCCCGACTACAGCTGATCTTCGGTATCAACAATATGCAGGAGGTGCTGGAACGACTGGTAGGCAAGCCTGCTACGCACCTGCTCGCTCGCTCACTTACCCGCCCACTCACTCACTCACGCATTCGCGCAATCGACACTTGCATGGATGTCCAGGGCGAGGGGTTTTCGAATACAGAGGTGACCGAGCAGATTCGGTCGTGGTTCTTGCAAGAAGTGTCAGGCTTTTCCGACGCCGAACTCGACCACTACTTCCATGATCTCAAGGAAATAACAGGCGTCAAAGAGCATGGTGAAATCGCATCGGCATCCGCAACTGCTGTAACATTGTTTAGAAAGCGCTAGTTTGACGCGTGTGGCCACTGACTTCAACTCGCAGTGGCGAACCAGGATCACCGCGATTCATTCGACATGCACACAACAGTTCGCTAACCCGAAAGTGGGTATCACGGTGTTTCAGACGATACTCAGTCGCCTGGTCATGGTGTATTCCACGTTCCAGCATATCGCACAGACATACGAGGCAGCGCTGTCGGTGAGACCCATTGATTTGCAGACAGTGCTGGTGGAAATAAAGAAGTTTCGCAGCTAGTACGGTAAGCACTTGTCTTGGCCTTTCCAGCCGCAAGAGCGAAAGCACCATTTTTGTGGCATGTGTGTCATCCCGCGCACGTTTCAGATGTGGCGTGTGTGGCGAGAAAGTGGCCGGTGAAAGTGACAACCCTCGAGGCCAGAACCGCTCTCGCTAACGCATGCTATCCGCTAACACGCCGGCATTCCACTACCCTGGCTCCGTCAACCGCCGTACCAACTGTTTTGACGTGAATATTTGGTGCGGTGAACGATATATTGTAACTGCTCCTGAAGATTGCGCCTGCTCACGCCGCAGTTATTCGGCTCTGGTGATCACGTTGATGTTCTTGACGCTTCCTTTAACTATCTACAAACATTGTGCTGCGAAGAGGCACGCCGCGGCGCAGAGGTCATAGCGGTCGCAGGCTGCCCCAGCTCGGGGAATGTATGTGGTGGCGCGGTGTGTCGCTCACCAGGAAGATTGCCTTGTATGTCGACTCGCTGGTGGCCATCTTCGAACCCGTCACCTCCAACCCCTCCGCCACATCCGACGCACACACAAAGAAATGCTTTTGGAAGAAACTGGTGGTGTGCCAGCGCTCATACGTGAGCTGTCTTGTCTGGCTGCCGGATGGTACACGCACACACGCCTGATGAGCGGTGGCGGCAGCAGCAGCAGCAGCAATACTGATTGCCACGCAGGCAAACTGGTGACCGCGGGAACACACATCTCGATCATTTCCGTGGACATGCTTGATTCAGGACCCTCTGTGTCTGTAATAACAGAGCGCAAGTAAGCTGTATGCAGCAACTAAGCGAAAATCTCACGCATGCACGCGCACAACAGACTCTCTACACGCGCATTTCGTGTCTCCGCGGCACTCACAGGCGATTTGGCAATATGCTCGTTGGTGTGTGTGGCCCATGGTTGCGACAGCTCACCAGTGCTGCCAGATGAGTCGATATCTCCAAGTGTGGTCGTTCCGAAAAGGTCGCGTTCGCTTGGAGTTTCTGCCTCACAACAGAACCGTGTTGTACGCGCAATGGATGCGAGGAAGCAGGTAGCTGTTTGTGGATGACATATGCTAAGCAACAGCCATGTGGTGACGGTTGATGCAGACGGCTGCGTCAGGGTGTTCACACGGTGCACCGAAGCTGACGGTGCCATGTGGTACGCATTGGTGTTCGAATGCTCGGCGCTGGCCGGCTCGGAAACCACATCTGCACTGCTATTTGCCACCAGCAGCCTCATCGACTCATACGCAGTCCCGATAAAGCGAGCGAGCGAGCCAAACACTTGGCGGAGCTCATTCCTAACAATAATGGGCGCCGACCACAAGCGACACTATTGGGAGCTGCGCATTCAAGGCCATGGCCAACAGAACACACTTAAGCAGCAGGACAACAGCTCTGACTCACACTCAAGCCGGCTTTTATATCTTGGAAGTGTGCAAGACACGATCGATTTGCGGCAGAGCCTTAAGCCAGGCCTAATGAAAAGCTTCGCTTCGTTCTCGTCAGAAGGTGTGTGAACATGCGACATCGGCTGTAGTGCAACTTTGAGCGTAGGCGTGCAAACATTCCACTTTCTTCCTTACGAAAGTGGTGCTTGGAGCTACAGCGTCGACCTCATTCACTCACAATCAGCCACACCAACGCTTCAATCGCTTTCGACAACCATCTGGAATGGACATCGTGCTTCGATTGTCTTTTGTAAACTTTCTTTTAGCGGTGATTTTCTCTTCACACTGGATACTAGCCACTGTCTAAAGGTTGCGAAAATTGAGGTAAGTTCCTTGCCATGGCAGTTTAAAAACAGGACGAAAGAATGCTCGTATATACCCACTGGCAACACTAGGCGACGTTCGATCCGCGCAATGGGTTTCCGGTAGCGTTCGACCCGCGTGTTCATGCGCATTTACCTTGCACAGCGAATGTGTTCGCTTACGCTTCTGTTCAATCGCGTACATGGCGACTGTTTGACTGTGTGCGCATGGAGTGCACGTGCGAGAGCAGCAGCGATACCGACTACTGCGCAGCCCTGAGTGTGAAGGAGCAATCGATGCTGATAGCGAGCGACAAGGCCTTTTTGATGGGTAGGTGTGGCACAGCAAATGGCGCGTCTGAATCGACAGCCTCTTCGCACCTCCCGCACTGCCAATGCCAGGTGTCTCTTCCTGTTGAGCAGAAGGAGGCGATCTTGCTGACCACATTGCTGGGCCCGCTTTCAAAATCAGCCATCCATTTTTCCGCTGGCGACGCGCTTGTTGCTTCTTGTGGGTGGTTCTGTGGGAAGTCCGCTAAACGCTTTAGGGCTGCCGGAGGAAAGGCAGATGCGTTTGACTTCTCTGTCTTTGGCACACACACCAGTTACCGAATACACGGAGACGTAATTGCTGTCGTGATGGGTGTAGCCTTATTGCGCTCGTAGGCTGGATACCGCAGTGGTTGACGTTACCTGGCTCAAGCGTGGCAGCACGCACATTCTTGCCATCTTGACGCGACATGGCATCCACGTCATATCGACGCACAGAAACGAGGTGTTCTCTGCCGCTCGCCGATGGATAAAACTGGTCGTCCTTCCACTCAACGGGTTTTTGTCCTGCCAAATGCGCATGCCTCATTCTGCCACTGCTTAGACGTGTGTACACTTCGATCACGTGGGGCAACGACGGGCTGCTTGGAGCCACCTCCAACTACGTGGAGGCTCTTGAAATCGATCAATCGGTGGCTGGTACGTGGGCTTGAAAGCACAGGTTGTCTGAGGACCATAGTAGTAACCGCAGCGCAAGTGAAGTTCCCTTTCTCTGAGATCCTGAAACTGTACAATCGAGATCTCCCTAAGTACCATCCAAACGTGCTCGAATCGCTCTGCTTTGAGGGTGAGCTCTGTTTCTCATGTTGCACGCACTCATCTTTCAGGCCTGTTTGATGTGACACAAAACATCCTGCTTCGACTAGCCGTTGCTACCGAGAACAACCATCGCGCGTTTCTGCTGCACAACCAGCAGGCACGTAAACCCGGCGCTTTCGTCGCCACTGGTCTTACGTGCCATGCTAGCTCGTTTCGTTCTACGACCTCAAGGATCCACCATCTTCTTCTGCCTCGCTTGAGCGCGCCACCAACACTCTGCGAGACTGCCTGTCGCTTCGGGAATTTCCAGGCGTCGACAAAGCTGAACAGTCCAGCTTGTTTGGACTGATTGATTTCATCAAATTTGTGCGTGTTCTGTCCAAAAAGGGTAGAGATAAAGGCCAGGCACTGATAGTATGTGGTAGGCGACCGATTACCAGGGACGATACGATAAAAATGCTCTGCGGTACCTCTTAGACTTCCGACAGATCCGATGGCTGCAAACGTCTTTCTCCGTTCCGTGGCGAGGCATTTCTTTTGCCTGTCTGAGCAAGACGCAGGTGGGGTTGTTTGGTGTGTCGTTTCGCTTATTTGCACGGGCAGGATGCTTTGCTGGATGCGCTGAAAGAACTTGGTAACGGCCAGTTGATCTGGAAGAACTTGCGGAGCGCAGGCCTAGCACTTTGGGTGGATGATGTGTCGTTGCTGGTGGGCATGCGTGTTCCTGTACTGTATTTGACATGTCCACAGACCAGCTTTATGCTGCAAATTGCTCGTTGTCAATTTCTGGTGAGCAAAGATCCGAATGATATCTTTTTGCTGTACGTAGCGCTACGCAAAAAGCAGGTGCTGCTGGGCCTATGGCGAACAGCGTCAGCGCATCCACAGCAACATCTTATGATTGAATTTCTATCACACGACTTCAGTGAAAGCCGGTGGAAGCAGGTTGCCATCAAGAACGCATACAGTCTGCTTGGGAAGCAGCGCTACGGTATGTCGCAGTCAGCGAAGGAGACAGTGCCCATTTGTTTTAGAGCTGGCTGCAGCACTGTTTCTGCTAGGCGACTTACTGTTGGATGCTTGTAACATCTGCATTCGCTACCTGAAGGATGTACAGCTGGCATTGCTGATTGCTCGTGTGTTCAGTGGTGAGTGGGGGTTGTGCATGGGTTGCGCGTGGCACATGCGTCTTTATAACGGCTGCGCATTTAGATGACGACACTGTTTTGCACAAACTTCTGCGAGAACTAATGGCAGAAACACCGAAAGCAGACATATTTCGGCAGTATGCACTTAGGTATCGGATGGACGGACGCCGAGAAGCCTCCGAGTGTCTCCTGGTAGGGCAGCGCGTGGTGTGCTGAGAAAGCTTACGGGTGTGGCGAACAACAGGACGCTGATCAGCCGGATCTGGTGGCCGCGCGACTGTACACGGAAGCGCACGGCGTGCAGTTTGATGCGGCGAGGGATGAACGGTTTCAAGAGTATCAAGAACGCGTGGAGATGGGGCTGCAACGATCAGGATTATCATTTTTGACACACTCGTGCACACGACATGTCTAGAAGCGACTACTCTGCAGATCGCACTCGGCATCCATTGCCTGAAAATGGGTTGGTTAGCATAAAGTGTGGAAATGTATTTTGTACCGATAAAGCTTGTTGAATCTCTAAGTAACGTCGGGCATCGACCACCCAGTCGGAGACCAAGAGTCGGGCCCAGCCAGAGAGTTGGTTCAGTTCGCGAGCAGCGGATTCGAAATCGCCATGGTACACGCTGCGTTGTGCTCGCGCAAGGGTGCTGTCCACGGGATCGCCATCTTCAGCATCGCGGAACAGGAAAACGGAAGTGACACGCGACACCAAGTGGCTCAGAAAACCACCGTCCACAGGCACAAGCGCTGCTTTTCGAACCTCCTCTTTTACATCACGGAAGCGGGAAGCTAACATGACCGGGGTGGGCACACCAGTCACCGCAAGATGTGGATCTATGCTGTTAGCAACGGCAGAGGCAACGGGGGAAATGGCAGCAGCGTTTATCACTTCCTCGAGCTCACGAGAGAAAGGCAAAGGGAGGTCGGCGTCGACACGTTCCCTCAGGGATTTCAGAGCAGCCTGTAGCTTTGTGGTGGCTGTCAAGGATTGAGCGGCGTTCAGCAGGCCAAGCGTTTTCTCTTGCAGCAGCTTCAGCATGAGCTCCACTTGCTCGAGACGACGCAAACGTCCACCGCGTTCCAGTTCGACCTGGAGTCTGATGTCTCTGCGGAACTCGCGATAGAGCTGTGTACGCTGTTGCTCCAAGACATGGCTCAAGTGCTCGGCGTGCTCTTGGGCCAGCTTGTCGGCGGCTTCACGAGCGGACTGTTCGTAGTACTCTCGCACGATGGACTCGAGGTGTTGCCGCTCGTTGTTTCGCGTGTTCAGGTCGGCGAGCAGAGCATCTCGCTCGGTGGACAGAGCGGATATGGTGATGTCCAGATCTTGCAGCGCGGATTGCAGATCCTTTTTGATGGGCTGGCCGTTTTCGGTGATGGGCACGCGTGAGAGGAGAGCAGCCACGCGGTGCAGCACGAGGCTGGATGGAGAGAAGGACAATAAAAAGGATTCCGTGAAGGCAGTGGGGGCAGGCGTAGCAGTAGTCGCAGCAGTAGTCGCAACAGTAGTCGCAACGGTTGCAACACCGTGCTGCGGAGGGCTTGGCTTACGTCTTCGCACTTCCTCGATCTTTTCCTGCGGTGTAGCGGCCCAGCCAAGCTGCTCTAACATGGGATGTAGTCGCGTGGAAACATGGCGTGTCACAGAAGCGGCTTTGTCGTCGATAGCACGCCTGGACGCGTCCACCCAATCCAAACAAGCGTCGGATGCAGGCACCTGTGTACGGAGATAGCCGCGAAAGCGCTCGTTTGTGTAAGACAGACAGACGGTGGTGGTGGTGGCGGTGGCGACGAGCAGGAGAACACCCAGCAATAGGGATGACGACGACGACGACGGCGATGAAGGCGAAGATGGAGATGTGGACGCGGATGGTGCTACCCCAACAGCAACATTGCCCGTCTTTTGCACTGTTTGTGTGGTCGCCCGTCTCGCGGTGTGGATTGCCGCGTGTCTTGCCACGCGGATCGACGTGGCGAGTGTGCGTCGTCGCAGCGCCGATAACATGAGCGGAGAGATAAAACACGGTCACACTTCTACTCGCAGCCGCACAATGAGCGGCAACAACGACGACGTATGTTAGTGCGCATACACGCACAAACGCGCGCATACACTCACATCTGTAGGTTGCCAACCAGATCAGACAGGTGTTCCAAGAGTTCCAGGAGAAGGATGGGCAGGGCGTGCTTGCAAGCGCCTTGTTGCCGTTGTTCCGTCGGTTCCAGGAATTAGGCGTGGTGGAGCTCGACACGCAGAAGGAGCATACGCTGATGCAGTATGAGAACAAGCACGGAAACATGCCTGTGTCCATGAACGCCATACATACGCTGATGCAGAACATGATGCGTTCGTCGTCACTCATCCCCAGCCACGCAGATAGCGTCGCTGCGCCACCCACTTCTCCGCTTTCGGAAAGACGCCGCACCTCCAACCTCATCTCCCAGCCCACCACCGCGCAGTTCGGGAAAGAGATGCTGACACACAAAGACACCGGCCCACTGGCTGAAGAGGACGAGCATTTTGGGAGCAAGCGGAAGGTAGCTTGCGTACAATCCACCCCGTTGCTCACACTCCTCCGCGCAGGTCCGTAGGCAGCGGAAGAAAACGGCTGCCGAAAAGCTGGGCGATATGTTTGACAAGCAGGAGAAAGCACGTGCCACTTCTCCTGACCGCTCGGAATCTCGCTTGGAAGCGGTGGGTGGATCTGCTTCGCGAGAGGTGAGTGATAGCGCTTGTGCCAGAGCGCTTTTTAACTGGTGTTGTTGCTGGTGTTGCTACTGCTGCTGCTGCTACCGCTGCTACCACTGCTACTGCCACGCCACTCCTGCAGAACTTGCGGCTTGCTCCCACTGAAATGGAAAACTTCTTGATGGCGGGCAATGCCGAATTGAAAAAGAAGGTGCTAGAGGCAGAGCAAGGGCTCACCTCCGCCACCCGCCATCACGAGGACCAGATGGTGCAGATGCGGAACACGGTTGAAGAGGCAAACGCTGAGCTGAACACGAAGAGACGCATCATCCAGGAGCTCAAGGCAACAGAGAGAAAGAACACCGAACAGATCAAAGCGCTGGAGCGCAAGCGCGAAGAACTGGAGTCAGAGCTGGTGCGTTGGAAGGCTATGCATCACGATATAAAGAAGCAGAACGAGCAACTCGCACGTAGGTCACACGCCTGCGCTCCTGGCTGACTCTACCAACAGACGACCTTGCCAAGACAACTGAGGAGAACCAGCTGCTGACCGACGATGCACAGCGCGTCACCGGTTTCAACGCCAAGCTGTCCAAAGAGCTGGAAATAGTACGTGGTGCTGTCCAAACGCTATCTCACACGCGTGAAGACTGTCGAGGGACGTCGTGCTGCCGACAGCAAGGCTATGATGCTGGAGCAGAAGGCGATTTATGCTGCGCTGCTTGAGCGGGATCTGCAGAAGCTTCGTGATGAGAACACCCGCATTTCCGCCAAACTCGAACGGCTGGAAACGCAGCAGCGGGTGGATGTGGAGGAGAGTCCGGTGGGCGATGTGCATGATATCACTGGCCTACAGACATTGCGAAAGGTTGGTGTGCACTTGCCACCTCTCATTCTGACTCCACACACCACGTAGAATCTGCAAAACGAGCTGATGGAAATGGGCGTGAACGACGATAGCCTGCAGCACGGAGACGACTCTGCGCTCTTCGAAGTTTCGGAAACACCGTCAAGGTCGCTGGTGAGCTCGCGTGCGCGCAGTCGCACCGACAACGAATCCATCACCGCCGCAGACGACTCTACCCAAGGTATGCAATCCCTTCTGTGCACGCCTCACGCTGACCCACCCGCAGGCGCTATTGACGAAGCGGTATTTCCCCTGCACTTCACTTGATTTCCACAATACCTGCTAGAAATACATGGAAGTGCGACGCCAGATGAAGCGTTTGGAACGGCAGGTGAAGCACTTCCAGAAGAAGTATGCCATGAAGCAGGATGAATGCGAAGAATGTAAGCCCGCCCGCCCTTTCTCCCGGCACGTAATGATGGCAACGCGTAGTGGAGAAGGAAAAGAGCCAGCTCGCGCAGGATCACGCTTTCGAGAAGGAAAACCTCAACATACAAATCCACATTCTGCAGTCGAGCGGGACGATGGCGCTACAATCGAGTGCGCAAATGACGCCTGCATCTGATAGTATTTTCTTTGCGCACCACTACAGCCACTAACGTGCGCAGAGGAACAGGCACAAGAACATGAGCAGGAGCAGGAGCAGGAGCAGAAACAGGTGCAGTCACAGATGCAGACGCAGGTGCCAACGCCTTCGACAGCCATTCAGGTGACTACTGCTGAAAACTGGAGTATTGCCTCTGACGTCAAACACAGGGAAAGCTGGTCGCGGAAATCAACCAACTTATTTCGGGTATATCCGTACGCGCGCGTGACAAGCGGTAACAGATGCTTTAGTTCAAGAACAGCAAAACGTGCAGAACCTGGAGGAGGGCAGAGAGCGACTAAGACAGGTGGTGTTCACAATCGACGCGTGGTGCATGCGTATCTCATGCCTTGCAGGAAAAGATGGGCGATTTGGCGCAGCTGTTTCACGCGCCGCAGATCATGCTGCGCACCTCTTCCTTCTTTAGCCTTCTTCTCGCGGCCTTCCTGTTCGGCTTCGTCATCACCGCAGGCTGGAACTATGCGAATGGCAAAGGGTTCCACTTCTCGCAACCGACGGCGATGTGGCGTGTACAACATCTAAGCACGCTTGGAACGTCGCCCAGCAAACTTGCGTATTGGCTGGGTGAAACTGTATGGAATGGCGACATTGCTCGTGTGCCCACATGATTCTCATTCACCTCCTTCTTGATAATGGTAATTGGTGGTGCTCTATGGCGTATAGTGTGTATGATTATGTGTGTGTGCTTTTGAGGTGGCGGTGGTGGCACCGTGCACTTGCGAGACGCAGCACGAATAAAGGAGAACAAAAAGAAGGAGCACTGTCTGTGCACTACTGGTGGTTAGCACCGTGATAAAGCAAGCGCATTGTGTGGAGACTGGAATGCGGAGGTGGTGGTCGACAACAATGCCACCGCGTTTCCTCAAAACAATAGCCACACTACTGGACATGCATAGGATGGTGCATGAAACCAAGAGAACGATGTATTCGGCCCATCTGCACGATACGTTGCGCTAACACGTGAGCCACTGACAAGCACGCGCAGTCAGTGCCTAGGCGGGATCCAGCTTGCCTGCTGGCACCAGCTCACGGACGATGCAGGTAAGCTCGGAAGTGACGATGCCATACTAAGCAAGAGACGAGTGAGATGCGGATGCAGGTGTACTCCACATGCGTATACAGGCACACAGACACACAGACACACAGACACAAGTACAGACACCCAACCACTTACGCATAAACGCCAGACGACGACCGGCCAAACGAGCGAGCAGCGGGACTAGCAGATAGGCAAAGAACACACGTAGTTGCTTCACATCCTCTTGCCATTGAGCTTCTGCGTCGGACGAGGTAGTGGAAAGAGAGGAAGCCAGGCTTTCCACGTCATCGGCTGAGTCGTCCGGGTCGGAGGACATGAGGGAGCAAAGTCACGGCGTTGTAGCAGCAGCAGCACAATGCACCGTTTCTTGGCGTTTCGCGGGTTGAGCCGTCGGGGTCTGACAGTGCCGGCGCAGCATGCGTCGTTGCTGAAGCGAGCAGTGTTATCGGATGATGGCAACTTCACGACGGTGTCGTTGCAAGTGGAGCCTACGTTTCCCATGGGCTGGCTGCTCAAAGGGACAGGCGAGTTTGTTGAGAACGAGGCGTTTCGCGATGTGATTGATCTCGTGCTGTGTGAGTCGTATGCTGAGGACGCGACGTTGACGGCGCACGCACAGCACCAGAAGTCTGGCTGGATCCATGTGGCTGGTGGTGGAGGCAGGAGCGACGTGTGCTCACTCCGGTGTAGATGAACGGAATCCAGCGCCGTATGGCCGCACGCCTTCACCGGAAGATATCTTCGGCAGTTTCCAGATCAACGCGGGACAGATCATGGGCCACACGTATCAGCGGATGCCCACGCACCGGCTGTACACACCGTCTTCCGGACTATTCCAGCTGAGCGATGCGTTTACGCGTGCGCTGCTGCACCGCCTTGCGTGTCGACGGGGGTAACAGGGAGGGGGGAACAAGGGAGGGGGAGTGTGTGTATTAAGCGTGTTCCAATACATCGACCCTTGCCTGGAGGGATTTTAACAGCTGGTCCCACGCAATGAACAGTTCCGACACCGTTTGTACCTGGGGGGGTGTATTTAGTCGGTGCTGCTATGCATATCCCCACACCGGTGTCCTACCGTGTGGTTGTACGCCTGTAGCAAGGCGAGGAACTTCCGTTGGAGTGCGTCAGCACACTGGATGTGGTGGTGGTGGAGGTGTTCGGTGGTTTCCAGGGCGGGTATATGGGAGTGCACATCTATGCTATGAGCACGGGTGTACGACCTACCCATGACGACAGCACGACCACACACCAGCACAGACCTTGGAACGCGTCGCTGTTGACAAAGGCCTCGAGGGTGGCCAGTTCGATCAAGCCCGGGTGCAGCTTAGTGATATCAGGTTCTGCTTGTGCGAGCAACTCGGCCTTTGCGACAGCGCCCATGGTGTCGCGTTCGAACGCGACACCATTGGCACACCACAGCTTCTGCCACTTTGCGTCTGGCGGAGGAGGGTGAGTGTGTGTGCGTGGTGGTCGGGTGTATGCATTACGCGAGTCTATTAGATCCCGGAACACAGCGCGTTGCAGAACGGTGTGTGTGAAGGAGCGGTGGATCCTGGCGGTCTGCTGCAGAAGCGAGTCGACAGGCAGCACTTCGGGGTGTTTCTGGGCAAAGACACGCCGTTCCAGCGCAGTGAGGCGGTGTTCGAGCACGCTGAGTGTATGCGCCATTGCGTGTGCGCTGTTGGAGTGTGCGCTGTTGGAGTGTGTGCACTGTTGGTGTGACTGGTTGTTGAAAGGTTTACTCAGCTGTTGGCCTTGACCCTTATTTCTCCCTATCCTCCTTCAATGCATTGTTCTCTGATTCTTATAAACACTTCAATCAACCATCTTTCCATACGGTCGCCCATGACTGGTTGTTGTTGTGGTGCAGAGGCAACAGAGGATCGGGCACTGTTCTTCAGTGACGTGTGTTTGTTGGTGTGTGTGTGTATGTGTGTGTGTGTATTGACGTGTATGTGTGTGTGTCTGCTTGTGTGTCTGCTTGTGTGTGTATTGATGTGTATGTGTGTGTGTCTGTGTGTGTATGTGTGTGTGTCTACTTGTGTGTGTGTCTGTGTCTGTTTGTGTGCATCCATACGCCACATCCACGCCATCTGCATTCACCACTTCACTCACTCCAACAGTGCACACTCCACACTCACACACACTTCAACAGTGCACACAAATGCACTCTCCCCCTCCTCCAAGCCACATGCTGCCCATGTGGCGGTGGACTGTGACTGTCGTGCCATATGGCTATTTATCGGTGTGTGTGTGTTTGCCATGCGGCGCGCTCTCTTTCGCTCTACTTCTGCTGAGCGCCCTCCCCTCCTAGACCCGTGCTCTGCTTTGTCTCCACGCATACACGCACGCCCTTCCACGCTTCTCTTCCCTGCCCTTCTCTCCGATGCGGCTTACCATGCGTTACGCCATCTCCCTCGCCCCCTCCCTCCTCCTCCTCCTCTCCTCCTCCCCTGCCACTGCTCTGCCCGGCGGTGCTTTCGCCGGTGAAGGTGGGCTCATTGGCCAGATCAAGAACGTCAAACTTCCTGGAATGCACTTGCTCACGAGTGCTCCTCATCCTGTCCATGTGGCTGACGCACACGTGGCCGATGCTCCTGCCCCTGGACTCTTCGGTTGGTTGCGTACAAAGGTCTGGGGCAGTAAGCCTGGTGCGCCACCTGCTCTACCTGAGCCGTTAGTCGCTACACCCGACTCGCCAGCTGCTCTACCTAAGCCGCTAGTCGCTATACCCGACTCGCCAGCTGTTCCACACGACTCGCCAGTTGCATCACACGACTCGCCAGCTGTTCCACACAACTCGCCAGTTGCATCACACGACTCGCCAGCTGTTTCACACGACTCGCCAGCTCTACCTGATCCTCCCAAAGCCAAAGAAGCAAAGCCGTTGCGTGATGACCCTCTCTGGGACTCGAAAGACCCCAACGACACCTTTGGCACGAAGGGACTGTTCAGAGAGACGAACCCGCCGCGCGATGCCCCCCTCTGGAGCTCGACCGACCCCAACGACACCTTTGGCACCGAAGAACTGTTCAGAGAGCCACTTAACGAGCCTTTGGCTGCGGCAGATGCTCCTCACGCACCCAACGTAAAGCGCCCATCTATCGTTCCTGCTGCTCACCGGTGATAGTTCAAGAAAGCCTCGCCCCCCGCACGGAGACTTCCTACCAATAGGCGGGCTTTGCATGCTGGCGAGCCCCCAGTTGTGGTGGATGGCCCGGTCGTGGTGGATGGCCCAGCTGTAGCGGAGCCGCTAGTTGCTATACCCGACTCGCCAGCTCTACCTAACTCCCCCAAAGCCAAAGAAGCAAAGCCGTTGCGTGATGACCCTCTCTGGGACTCGAAAGACCCCAACGACACCTTTGGCACCGAAGAACTGTTCAGAGAGCCACTTAACGAGCCTTTGGCTGCGGCAGATGCTCCTCACGCACCCAACGTAAAGCGCCCATCTATCGTTCCTGCTGCTCACCGGTGATAGTTCAAGAAAGCCTCGCCCCCCGCACGGAGACTTCCTACCAATAGGCGGGCTTTGCATGCTGGCGAGCCCCCAGTTGTGGTGGATGGCCCGGTCGTGGTGGATGGCCCAGCTGTAGCGGAGCCGCTAGTTGCTATACCCGACTCGCCAGCTCTACCTAACTCCCCCAAAGCCAAAGAAGCAAAGCCGTTGCGTGATGACCCTCTCTGGGACTCGAAAGACCCCAACGACACCTTTGGCACCGAAGAACTGTTCAGAGAGCCGCTTAACGAGCCTTCAACTTCGAATGACAATCTCAGAGACAACGGCGTTGTGCGCAAGAATCTGGAATCAGCTTCTATGTCGACCAAGGCGGTGGCGCCAGAACCCACGAACACAGTGCGCACCAAAATCCCACTGGCTTCCAAAGTATGTTCGCCGCTCTTTGCTCATTTTCGCTCATTCGTTGCAGATCAAGAAGAAGGTGCCTGCGCGTTTGATCCAGGGGCGCTCTCGTGAAAATGCCAAACTTGCTTCTAAACAGCCGCTCCTAGCCGCACCAGTAGCCGCACCAGCCCCACCAGTCTCAAGAACAAACCTCAAGCGCTCTCGTGAGGTGTTTATGCAACAAGACAATGACCTTCATGTAAGTCCTTGCCCTCATTCCCCTTGCTGACTGGTTGCAGGCTCCGGAAAAGCTTTCTGATAGCATTGCCACAAAAATCAATACGTTTTTCGATGACCTGCACAAGAAGTTCCCTGACAGCCTCTTACCACACGAAAGCGATCCATTGCCTCACAGCGCGCCTCAAGACAGCGTGTCGGTACACAAGGTAAAGCGTCCATCTATCGTTCCTGCTGCTCACCGGTGATAGTTCAAGAAAGCCTCGCCCCCCG